>BPTQ01000004.1:100138238-100376653 GCA_019973895.1 Chrysanthemum seticuspe
TTTCAAAAATTGTCAAAAACAGTCCCTGAGCACATAATTTCAAAAGTAAAGTCACCAAAGGTCCTTTTAAAATCAAAAGTTGTCAAATTTAGTCCTTTGGTGAAAAATATCAAAAGTTTGAGAAAATTACAAAAATGGTCCTTCAAGTTTCAAAATTGGCAGAATTAGTCCCTGGAAAATTGGAAAATGACAGAATAGGTCCTTATACTTTTGAAGATTGTCAATTATGGTCCTTGGAGGAACTTTGTTTAATATGGCAGTTTTGGTCCTCAAGTTTGGAGAATTACACAAAAGGTCCCTATGTATTAAAACTAAGTCTTATATCATTTTGGACCCTTTCACACTTGGACCCCCTGTCACTTTAGCCATTTTGGACCCCCTTTGATTATTAACCCTGGCCAGTCAACCCAACCAGTCAAACCAAAACCTTGGCGCCAATCCTTCCCTCTCCCACTTGAGCCCTGCACTTCCCCTGCTACACACAACCTCCTCACCTTATCCCCAATCCTGTCCCCCCTCCAAACACTATACTCCTCAGATCTTCATTGATTACGTGCTTAAGCTGTTTTAGGTTTTCTTACGCTTGCGTGAGAGAACTTGACGGTTTAGCGCGCATCAATGTCACTCAGTATTATAATTTTCATCCAGCAACGGGTTCTGGTTTATATTTGTTGGGTGATCTTCAAGTCATGTTTGATTCTCATTCTCCAAATGGTAAAGGGTATTCTATTTGGAAGAATTCACATAAGTGGGAGATTGAGAGCTGGAGATTTTATCCTCTGCCTTGTGTTCATGTGGTTCAGACTACTTGTGGTATGATTTTGTGTATGCTGTCTGATAAGCTATATCCTTTATCGGTTACTTTTATGGAACGATTGCTGAGACATAAGTTGGAAGTGCCTCCTAATCCAGTTGGCAATGATGAGCTTCATGCTACTCAATGTGTTGGTTTGATTCAAAATCAGCTTCTGTCACATAAAGGTTCATCTTGATTGTACTATTTTGTAATCTTTGTTTTCTTTATTTCTTAGTTTTAAAAAAAAAAAAAAAAAAAAATGTCTAACTTTTATTGCAGGTTTGTTGTATATTTTTCATGGTTATTGACTCACCCGATATACCTTGTGTATGTCAAAGAGTTAGCTAGTCCAAGGGGTACAGCTTTGGTAAAGACACATCAAATCTGTTGATAGCTGTAATGGTTTGCTAAAAATCATAGGGTATGCAACCACCCATGCTTAATTGCTGAGTGTTGTATGGTCATCAATTCACCATGGCTTATTCCTTTTTGGAATCCAAGAATTGACTAGCCCACATGTATATGGCTTGTGGTAAAGGCAGTGGCATTCCATATTTGGTTATCAATTCATCAATTCTAAGAATTGACTAGTCCTGAGCAAACGGCTACAGGTAAAGACATTTCAAATCCGTTTATATGGTTGCTGGTTTGCCAATAAATCAGATGGTTATCAGTGTACCATAGTTTATGAACTTAAACATATAGCTACTCCAGTAGTGATGGCTATTGGTAAAGAGACATCAAATCCATTATTTTCAATGATTCACCTCTCACAGGAGTTAACACACCTGGATGTGATGAGAATAGTATGAAACTAATTTGTTTTGATGTACCTATTGCCATTTGTTGCTGCAAAGATATGGCGTTTCAGAGTTTCTTCATCACAGAGATGTTCTTATTTGGATTCTTTGCTGCTGTTGTTTGTGCCCAATCCTCTGGTGCTGTAAGATCTATCAAGAAATTGGAACTTAACCAAGTCAAATTCCAGTTTAGGGGAGGATTGTTGGGAATTATGTGAAGTTTGGATTATGCTGAAATTACTGCCGAAGTGTTTCTACTGAAGAAGAGTGGATTCTGCCGAAGACATAATCTGCTGAAGTATAATAGTTATTAGTATGTTTCTGCGGAAGTGTTTATTCCGTGTTTAGTTTATTTAGTGTGGATATACATGAGCTTTATTAGGAAGTGATTGTGTATATCTTATTTAGTTTTATGTTTATACGTTTCTTGGGAAACGGTTTAGCGATATTGTTTAGGGTTCCTTGTCTATAAAAGGAACACATTAGAATGAGTTAGGTACCGATTGAAAAACTCAGTTTTAGTTAATATAAAGATCCATAGAGGATCACAGAGTTCTTAGTTATTTGTTACTTGTGTTTATATTCCGCTGATAAATATAAGTAGTAGAGATTGTCTTTTATTGTGCTTGTGATTACATAGGCATATATAACGATCCACGAGCTCAAGATCTATCAAGGTCTGTTTGTTTCAACAATCAACACAAGTTTCAAGATGTCTCAACCACCATACTCTAGCTATTTTCCTCATATGTATCCTCAACAACAACAACAACAACAAATCTATCAACAATATCCTCCACCATCACCACAACAATTGCAACAATTTCAACAACAATTTCCTCAAGGAGCAATTCCACCACAAATGATTCAACCACCCCCTAGTCTACAAGTACAACCTTACACAAACTTTCAAAATCAGCATCCATCCAAGTATGCTATGAAGGAACTGTCTTGGTTTGCAAAGATGTGTGAAGCTTTAAGTAGCCAACAATCCATTCATGAAGCTGGATCACTTGATAGACCTCCAATGATCACTCCCGGAAACTACGATCAATGGGTGATAAGGTTCTTTAGGTTTTGTAATCTAAAAAGCCACATGGAAAGTTCTTGAAGAAGGTCATCCTTGAAGGTCCATTTCAGATGCCTACTATCACTGTACACGGAGATCCGAATGCTAATCCACCAAGAGATGATATCACCAACGTTGTCGGTCTTAATGAACTCACTACTGACCAACTTCTACACTTGGAAGCCGATGAACTTGCAATGCAATGTATCCTTTTGGGATTACCTAATCTGATACTTCGTAGTGTTGATGCTCAGAAGACTGCTAAAGCAATGTGGGAGCATATTCATCTTTTAATGGAAGGCACATAACTCAATCAAGAAGACATGGAATCCAAAATCTACTTAGCATGTGAACACTTCATGATTAAACCAGGGGAGACATTAGAGTCATATCATCATCGATTCTCAGACATCATCAATGACTTGGAAAAACATAACATCATTATGCCAAGAATTGCAGTCAACACTAAGTTCCTTAGTAGTCTTGGTCCTGATTGGGAAAAGTATGTTATTTTCATCCGTCAAGCGAAGAATCTTCATCATGCTACATACGGATCGTTGTACGACTATTTGAAACCTCACCAAAAGGAAGTTGAAAAAGAAAGGATCATCCGTGGAGTCCCTGCTTCGCCTTCACTCCCGGATAATCAAACTCTAGCTCTATGGGCTCAAGCTTGTTATCCTCAATTCCTGACCTTACAAACTGTCTTCACAAATCCTCCAAAACCAATTGCTCAGATCACACCATATGATTCCTCACATGAAACTCAACTGGTTCCATACACCAACAACAATGATCAAGCACTTTACAGTGAAACTAATGAGGATGCAGAAGCTTTCGATGCATTGCAAGAAGGGTTTGTCATGATTGCTAGAGCCTTCGGTCGATATTCTAAAAAATCCAACAATCGCATTTGAACCTCATCTAACACAAGGAATCAGGCTGTTGTTAACAATGGACGTGTTGAAGTTCAGAATCGTGGTAATGTTCGTCAGATGGGTAGTGGTTAAGGGTTTAATGCTAACGGAAGGAATAACATGGGTGCTCCAAAACAACGGGCTCATGTGGTTGATCAAGGAAATGCTCAGACTGGGGTTAATGGTCTTCGTTGTTATAACTGTAATGAGAAGGGTCATTTGGCTAATGCATGCCCAAAGCCGAGGACAAGAGGCAGCGCTTATCACAAAGAGGCTTTGCTCTTGGCTCTCAAGGATGAAGCTGGTGGAACTCTTACCAACAAGGAACAGAGCTTCATGGCAAATGCAGATTCTGATGATGACATGGAGGACTTGCAGGCTAATGCAGTAGTTATGTTAATGGCAAACATGCAAGAACTCCACATGAGTGACACAGGCCCAGTGTATGACACTGACGGCTTGTCTGAGGTACCAGATCAAACTATATTCATTTCTGATCTGATATCTCCGCCAACATCTGCATCCGACAAGGATCAGAGTGTTCAACATGAGCCGTCTACATCTCATTCCGATGATAATCAAATAGATCCCATAGTTATATTTGACGATCAAGATGACCTTCTGGTTAATATTGATAATCAAGTTGACTCCGTGGTTATATTTGAGGATCTAAATAATGATCATGTTGAGACTCACGTTGAACAAGCTGAACCTGTATCTAATCCAGATATTGAGCTCATGACCTTAATTAAGGACCAAAAATCTCGAATGGAAAATTGCAAAGACATCAATAAGAAATTACACGAGAAAATTGCACTGTTGACTAAGGATAATGAATGCTTAAAGTTCCAACTCAACATTTTTCAAACAAAAGAGACACGTGAAAAAGGTTTTGAAGTCGCATTTGCTAAATCATACCAAAATGAAAAATCTTTGGAAAAAAAGATATGTGATCTAGTTGCATCCAAGAATGCTTTGTTGTCTCAAATAGAACAACTGAAATATGATCATAAACAACAACTTAACGCTCTCACTTCGAAAACTCAAAAAGCCAAGTCTGAGTTTTTAACTTGTCAAAAACAGTTCTGTGAGTACAAAAAGCATTCAAGGAAACAAATAGATGACTATCTTGAAGAAATTGTCGACTTACAAAACAAAATCAAAGAATTTCAAAATGTTGTTTACAAACATGGTGAGTCAATCACAACTATTCAAAAGTTTACTTTTAAACCAAATACAAATGGATATGGACCGAATCTTGCTGATTACAAACCAAAGTTTTCACATAGAGCATTCAAACCAAATCCTCAAGTTTACAGTGCAGAACACAGAATTGATGATTCCATTATGAATGTTGTTGAATATAATCGTATGGAGGAATTAGATGCAGAAGACGAGAGTCGGTCAAAATTAGAAAATGTTGTTTATAACAAACCATTTAACTATTCAAAAGCCATAACTTTCGTCGCACAACAGGATAATTCAAACACACCTTGGGTTATCACGCCTATTTCTGAGTCTTCTAATGCTGGTCCCCAAACCAATGTTGCACAAATTAATGGTCCTTTACCATCACTCAGTGAAGTAAAAACATTACCCGAACGATGTCAAATTCTTAAATATTTTGATACATTCATATCGGACATCAAACTTTTGGAACGTGAAATGGAAATCAATTCTGAAATAAAAGTTGAACATTTTCAATCGCCTCATGCGCGAGCACAAAGAGATATTTTTCAGAAAAGAATTTTACCTCATGTCTGAAATTTGAAAATGTGTGCAATATATTGGGAAAGGGATTTTCACAAGGAGCTTGGACTTATGAAAACAGTTTTCTAGAAAACAGAAACATCGATTTCTAATACTAAACGTAAAAAGAAAATGTTAAGAAAAGATGTTGATCGACTCTTGGAAGATGTTATATGTGCTGATACCATGAATGTTGTGTTATTACATTCTGTTGCATATGCATTTGATTATATTACTGCTGATTCTGTTGATTCTGTTGAAAATGTTGAGAATACCGATAATGTGCCACAAATCAAATCTTTAAAAGTTGAAAATGAGCGATTGTTAAACGAGCTTTCAAATGCAAAACGTCGTCTTCAATGGTGTCAAAAAGATTGTCAAAATCGAGAACTCGCTTTGCAAAACAAAATCAACCAGTTGCATACAAAAACTCTTAATCCAAAACTTGAGCAACTGGATGATGAAAACGTGTCTTTGAAGTGTCAAATTTCAAAATATGAACAAGAAATTTCAAAAGTCAAAAAAGAATACGGTGTCATATTTGATTTGCTCAAAAAGACTCGTGCTCAAGCGTCAAAAGATGTTGATGATCATCTTGCATATACCAAAGATGTTTTACGACAAAATGGAAACACTCGCTCTGAAAATATAGATTTGTTACACACTATCCATGATCTAAAAGCAGAGTTGGTGAAACTCAAGCAAGATAGGAATAGTAACACAAACGTAATTGCACCAGGAATTATTAGACTGCCTAATGACACATCACAAGAAACTAATGTGATTCCCTCTACTAAAACAGGAATAGTTGCCTCTTTTCCCAACGCTAGCACTTCACAGCTTAAGAGAACATCAAGGAAGAATAGGAAGTTGCGACGTAAGAAAAGAACAATAAAGACCTCTGAAGTAGAAGAACACCTTAGGACTTTGAATAAGACTCAAGTTGCACCCACTTTAGACATTGCGTTAGACAAATGTAATAGAAAAAGTGATGTAACGAATGTTGAACCTTTAAGTACTTTAAATGTTATGTTTGAAGCTTCTTGTGTTGGTTGTCGTAAAAGTATGTTTACTGGTTGTCATGATAAATGTGTTGCTAATGCTATCTTATTTCGTAAGCGGAATAATAGAAAACGGAATACCTCTAGGCCCACTAATGCTTCTAAGTATGTGCTAGGTAAACCACCTTCTAGTGTTCCGTCTACGATCATTGATGTACCCATAGTACCCCCTACACCTCCTAGGAAGAACTTATCACCTAGTGCATTTACTAAGACCAAAGCTAAGACTAGTTGGAGATGGCAGAAATTGTTACATAATACACTTGACTTTAAATGGATACCTAAAATCATAAACATGTGTGTTTCAACTATAACTGCATCAGAACCCTCTAACTCTTCGGGTTCCACATCTACTTCTATTCCATCTGTGTCGTCTGTGTGTAATGCAGGTGATACAGATCATCCTCTGGATTGTTGATAGTGGATGTTCCCGACACATGACAGGTAATCTCAAACTATTATCAAACTTTGTTTCAAAGTTCATTGGCACTGTCAGGTTCGGGAATTATCACTTCGCAGCTATCATGGGCTACGGAGATTACATCAATGGTAACATCGAAATTAGCATGGTTTATTATGTGGAAGGTGTTGGGATATAGAAAGTCAAAGTGCTGAAGAGTCAAAGTACTAAAGAGTCAAAGTACTGCTAAAGAAGAAAGTCAAAGTACTGCTCGTTCATCAAAGTACTGCATGGTTAAAGGATTGCTATGCAAAATCGTTAAGGATTATAATGTAATTCTAGAATGTTCTAAGTTTACTTTATAATTACTTGACGTACAAGGAATAGAGTTGTAAACCGACTAGGGTTATTCTTATGCCTATAAAAGGACCCCTAGATTGGCATTAGAGATGTGAATGTACGTGCAATATTAGATTTTAGTAAGTTCGATATTAGAGTTGTTAGGGATTGGTAGTGAATCTGTGTATCAAGCAAGTTCAGAGTTTTAATACAATCGTTAAAGTTAAAGTTAATTCTTCTTAGCTTTATTGAAGTAAATTCCGCATACTTAATAGAGTTTATTTAGTGTTTCATTGTTAGTGACTTAGGATTTATCCGAAGTTGCTAAGCCCTCACAAGCTACATAAAGTTAGTTTGGTTAGAGTACATCGATCCAACAAGTGGTATCAGAGCTTGTGTGGAAACTCTGATTAAGAAGAAACCCTTAAAACCTAGTTAACAACAAACCCTAAAGATGTCGATTGAAGCTGCACCACCTCCATCCATCACCTCACTCAGAATTCCTATCATCAAGAAGGGAGAGTATGATCTTTGGAGCATGAAGATGAGGCAGTACATTGCTATTACAGACCATGCACTGTGGAATGTAATTGTCATGGGTAATGAAGTTGTTGCAGATCCTATTGAAGTTCCTGGACAACCTAAACCACCTAAGGCTGTCTTGCCAGCAGCTACAATAAGGAATCAAGAAAAGGCTCTCAACATCCTATTGTCTGCTATACCTGATGGTCACCTACTCAAGTTTCATGATGCTAAGGATGCTAAACAACTATGGGTTGCTCTCAAGACAAGGTTTGGAGGTAATGATGCTTCCAAGAAGATGCACAAAAATCTGTTGAAGCAACAGTTTGAAGCATTCACTGTTGGTGAAAGAGAAGGTCTTGATGCTGCCTATGACAGATTCCAAAATCTTCTTAGTATGTTGGAGTTATACAAAGCAGAGGTATCTGTTGAAGATGCAAATCTGAAGTTCTTAAGGAGTTTGCCATCTACATGGCATGTGATTGCTACTATGATCAGAGGACAACCTGGTTTGGATGTTATGGAGTTTGATGATCTTTACAACCACTTAAAGGTGTATGAGCATGAGATGAATGGCCAACCAAGTTCAAAATCTCACAGTATTACTTTTGTGTGGTCTGAAAACAGAGGCAGTACTTCCACTAAAAGTACTGCTTACCCTACTCAAAGTACTGTTGCTCAAAGTACTGTTACCTATCCCACCCCCAGCTCAGCACCAACAAACACCATCCATTATGATGAAGTCGTATGCTCATTCTTTACTCAGCAAGCCACTTTACCTGTTACTTATGAAGAGAATTTGTCACAAATTGAAGAGGATGCTCTTGAATAAATTGATATCAGGTGGCAAGTTGCTATGATCACTGCTAGGATCAAGAAGTTCATGAAGAAAACAGGAAGAGGCATTGACTTCAAACCCAAACAGGGTATCACCTTTGACAAGTCAAAGATTGAATGCTTTAACTGTCAAAAGACTGGACACTTTTCAAGGGAATGCAAGTTTGCTAAATATCAGGCAAACAGGATGACTGAGAAACCTAAGCTTGAACTAAAGGAAATCCCTATAACTGAAACAAAAGCTTTGGTTGCTCAAGAAAATCTATCAGAGGTTGACTGGAGTGCTGAATTTGATGATGAACCAGTAACCTATTGTATGGTAGCAGTGGAAGAATCAGTGGAAGAGTTAAATTGGAGCACAGCCTTTGATGAGGAACCTGGACTTGCTGCTTTGGAATCCAGAGATGGTCTAGGAAGCTTTGATTGGAGTATGGAATGTGAAGAGGAACCTGTCCTGCTTACTATGGTAGCAGCTTCACCAAGTTCACCCCTATCTCTGAGGTATGCTCTAAGTGTCATGATTTTTATCAGAAGGTGCTTACTGATTATGTAACTGAAAGAGATAATTGTAGAAGGGCTAGGTCTGAGGTAGCTGGTTATCAAATTACTTTAGAGTCAATGGAAGCCAAAATAATAACACATGAAAATAATGAGATGGCTTGGGCAGAAAAATATGAGCAACAGGATTACCAATTAAAACTAAGTGAATGGAAGTTAGGATGTAAGGTTGCTTCTTGGGGATAATCTGGCCTTTCACATGTTAGTTTTGATGAAAAATAGAAAAGAGCACACATTAAAACTGGTCTAGGATTTGGTATGGACTTTAGTAGCATAGAAGAAAACCCACCTAGTGATGAGGACCAACTTGATTTTGAGGATATAACAACTAGTGATGATGAACTCATTAACTATGTAGACACATCTAGTAATGAGGAATCAATTAGTCAAACACCTCCTGAATATAAGAAAAACAAAGGTTATCATGCAGTTCCTCATCCCACTGGTAGTTTTCAACCTCTTAGGGCAGATGTTTCTCGATTTGGAGTAGACAACTTAGAGTTTAGGAAGAAGCTTACAGGTCCATCTAGTTCTGACACCCCAAAAGAAACAGTTGAGAAACCTAAGGATGATGATGTTAAGAGTCAAGCAGTACCTTCAACTCAAAGTACTGCTACACGATCAGCAGTACCTTTAAGAAAACCTTTTCAAAATACTGCTAAACCTTTTTGGGATAAGTTTGGTCAAAATAATTTCTATAATTCACCAAAAAGTCAGGTTAGGTTTGGTCATAGAACTCAAGGAAGAAATTTAGGGAGTATGGGTCAAAAATTGTTTTTTGTTTGTTATAGTCCTGATCATTTGATTAAGGATTGTGACCATCACTTAAAGTATCTAAGCAATTTCCCAAAGACCAGATCTGCCAACCAAAAACCAAGGGAGAATAAACCAGTCTGGAATCATTCACATAGGGTTAACCACAGCAATTTCTCACAAGACCATAGGTACCCTCACCAGAGAAGATCTTTTTCAAAATCACCAGTACCTTCTCAAAGTACTGCTAGATTTTCACCCAATCAAGGTACTGCTAGCACTTTTTGGAATGGAAGCCCTAGGAGATCTAATTACTATCAATCTAGAAGGCGTTACACCTCAAAAAGAGTATCTAGTTCAAAGCACACTACACCAAAAGTTAAAACATGTTGGGTTAAGAAGGAAAGTACTGATGGAGAACATACAGTACTTTCCGCAAGTATGAGTGAAACAGAGATTTTTGTTGAAAATAATAAAGAGAACTTGGATGAAAAAGAGATTTTTATTGAAAAACCAACACAAGTTTTGGAACAAACAAAGATAATTGATCATGTGCTTAAACACAGTGGAAATTACATACTTAAAGAATTTAAGTATGTAACTCCACAAGGGGAACACAAGTCAGTAATGGCTTGGGTTCCTAAAATTAACTAACTCTTTTATCTTTGTGCAGGGCAACCCAGAAGAGGAGCTTAAAGATCATCTAATTATGGATAGTGGTTGCTCTGGAAGCATGACAGGAGAGAAAGAGATTCTGTCAGATTTTATATCTTATTGTGGAGGAAGAGTTGCATTTGGGAATGATGCTAGTGGAGTAATAATAACTGGCAAAGGAACCATCAAGGCAGGAAGCATAGATTTTGAAAATGTTCGCTATGTGAAGGAGCTCAAATTCAACCTTTTGTCAGTCTCTCAGATCTGTGACAAGAAGCACCCTGTGCTATTCACTGACACAGAATGTCTCATTCTTTCCCCTGAATTCAAGCTTGTTGATGATAACTTGGTAGTACTGATAGTACCAAGAACCAATGATGTGTACAGTCTGGATATGAAGAGTCTTCACTCTTCTGAAAGAGCAACATGTTTAGTAGCAAAGGCAACTCTTGAAGAAGCACATATGTGGCATAGACGATTAGGCCATGTGAATTTCAAGAATATCAACAAGTTGGTTAGAGGAAATTTAGTTAGAGTTTTACCTACCAAAACATACAAGAACACTCATGTTTGGCGTGCAAGAAAGGTAAACAAAACAAAGCATCATGCAAGAAGATTAAGGACAAAACTATTAGAGATCCTTTGGAGTTGCTACACATGGATCTGTTTGGACCTGTTTTTGTTACAAGTCTAAACAAGAAGAAGTACTGCTTGGTTATAACAGATGATTGCAGTAGATTTAGTTGGGTCTTTTTCTCGGGTTTTAAAGATGAAACCTTTGATGCTATTCATGATCTTATAATAGCCCTTGAAAACCAATTAAGACTCAAAGTAAGAGGTATTAGATGTGACAATGGGACTGAATTCAAGAACAAGCTTTTGGATGAATTTTGTGCCAAGAAAGGAATCAAGAGGGAGTTTAGTATTGCTAGAACTCCACAGCAGAATGGTGTTACAGAGAGGAAAAACAGAACTTTGATTGAAGCAGCCAGAACAATGCTTGCAGATTCCCTTCTACCTATTCAATTTTGGGCTGAAGCTTTAAGTACTGCTTGCTATGTATTGAATAGAGTATCAGTCACTAAAACTCAGATGAAGACACCTTATGAGTTGCTTATGGGAATCAAACCTAATATACGTTTTATGAAACCTTTTGGATGTCCTCTGACTATTCTCAATACTATTGATGCTTTGGGAAAATTTGATGGCAAGTCAGAAGAAGGATATTTATTGGGATATTGTACCAACAGCAAAGGATTTAGAGTGTATAAAAAGGTCACCAAGAAGGTTCAAGATTGTCTTCATGTTGAATTTTTAGAAGATCAAGAAAATCAGAAGGGTAACGGTCCTGATTGGATGTTTGATCTTGAGGTTTTGACTCCTTCCATGAATTATGTTCCTGTTAGAGAAGAAAATCAAGCTGTTTACAGAAGAGGATTTACAGTACATTGTTCATGGAGTCAACATTAGACCTAATGTTGTTCCTGATGAAAAACCTATAACTGTCGAGAAGGAGAAAAGTACTGATGAACCAAAAACCACTTTGTCTGCTGAAGATATTCAAGATGAACTTAATAGAATGCTTTTTCAAGAAACAATAGCACAATCTTATGGGGATGAACAAAGGAGAGCTTTTGAAGAAGGTAAGAAAAATGGTAAGTCTACAGAAATCCCTAACAGTACTTTGATCACAGTACTTTGGATCAAAGTACTGCTGCACCTATTGACAGTACTTCAGATGATTTGAATGATCCTACCATGCCTGGTTTAGAAGACACTGATGATGAGTTTGAAGATGAAGGTATTTTACAAATTCCAATGAAGGAGCTGATTTCACAAATTTGGATGATGATCTTGAAGTATCACAGACTCCTACATTAAGGATTCACAAAGATCATCCCACTGGTCAAATAATTAGACCTTCTACTTCTGGAGTGCTTACAAGAACCAAGGCTAAAGGTTTTTCTAAACCACATAATGCTTTACTTAGCTTTGTCTATAAACAGAATAGGTTGAATCACAAGGATCACCAAACATGCTTATTCACTTGCTTTATCTCTCAAGAAGAACCCAAGAATATAGCTCAAGCATTAACTAAAGAGAGTTGGGTTGAAACCATGCAAGAAGAACTACTTCAATTCAAACTTCAAGAAGTTTGGGTACTATGTGATCTACCTGATGGAAAGAAAGTAATTGGTACAAGATGGGTTTTCAGAGTCAAGAGAGATGAAAGAGGGAATGTCATCAAGAACAAGGCAAGGTTAGTTGCTCAAGGATATCGACAAGAAGAAGGAGTAGATTATGATGAAGTGTTTGCTCCTGTAGCAAGGATTGAAGCCATTTGAATATTCCTTGCTTTTGCATCATATATGGGATTTCAGGTTTATCAAATGGATGTCAAAAGTGCCTTTCTTATGGTACTATTATAGAGGAGGTCTATGTCAAACAACCTCCTGGTTTTGAAGATCCTGCTCATTCAAACAAAGTCTACAAAGTTGTTATGGCTATTTATAGCCTACATCAAGCACCTAGAGCTTGGTATGAAAGGCTCTCTACTTTCTTATTGCAACATGGTTATACGAGAGGAGCAATTGACAAGACTTTGTTTATCAAGAGAGATAAGAAGGATATCATGTTGGTACAAGTTTATGTAGATGATATCATCTTTGGAGCTACAAAACAGTCTATGGTGAAGGAGTTTGAGCAGCTGATGCAACATGAATTTCAAATGAGTTCAATGGGTGAATTAACTTTCTTTTTGGGTCTTCAAGTTAAACAGTCAAAGGAGGGAATTTTCATAAGTCAAGATAAGTATGTCTTTGACATTCTTAAGAAGTTCAATTTTGATGCTATGAAGCCAGTCACTACACCTATCAAGTCTATCAACTCATTGGGCAAGGATGAAGATAGTCAACATGTTGAAGTCAAGTTGTACAGATCTATGATTGGCTGTCTTATGTACTAAACTGCATCTAGGCCTGATATCATGTTTGCTGTTTGTTTATGTACAAGATATCAAGTCTCACCTAAGGTCTCCCATATGAATGCAGTGAAGATAATTTTTAGTTATTTGAAACAACAACCTAAGTTGGGGTTGTGGTATCCAAAGGATTTACCTTTTCACTTGGAAGCTTTTTCAGATAGTGATTATGCAGGTGATAACTATGATAGAAGATCAACCACTGGAGGATGCCAGTATCTCGGAAGAAGATTAGTCTCATGGCAATGTAAGAAGCAAACTATTGCAGCAACATCATCCACTGAAGCAGAATATGTTGCTACTGCAAGCTGTTGTGGACAAGTCTTGTGGATGCAGAATCAACTTTTGGATTATGGGTTCAACTTTAAGAATACTCCTATCAAAATTGATAATGAGAGTACCATTTGCATTGTGAAGAATCCAGTTTATCACTCCAATACCAAGCACATTCAGATTAGGCATCACTTTATCAGAGATTGTTATGAGCATAGGCTCATTAATGTGTTAAAGGTTCACACAGATGATAATGTAGCTGATCTACTCACCAAAGGCTTTGACGTTTCAAGATTTAATCACTTGGTGGTGAGTATTGGTATGATTATTTACTAAGCTATATTTAAGGGGAGGACTGAGTAGTTAGTTAGACAGTTCTATGCATTGCTTGAGGGGAGAAAATTCAATGCCTATTTGAAGTTTTTGCCATTGTGAAGAAGAGAATGGGAAAGTACTGCTTCTATAGGCCTCTAGTTCAGCATCACAGGTTGTGGGTAAAGTCTCAAACGAAGAAAGGAAGGAAGTTTCAACAGTCATCTATAGGCAAAAGGGTTCAATAGAAATCTTCTATGTAATTGGGGAGGAATCTGGAGCAAGATAATCTGAAAGAAGATGCTGAGTTTTATGAAGAAAAAGAAGATGAACCTCAAAGTACTGAAGCACAAGTAAACATTGAAAGTACTGAGCCTGAAAGAACTGGAGTTCAAAGTGCTGGTGTAGAAAGTACTGATGATCAAGGTGCTGGTGATCAAAGTATTGTTGTTCTTCAAGGAACACATAGACAAGAGCTGATTACACCAAGGATTCTAAATTTTGATGAAGAAGCTGGTCCATCAACAGTCTTACATAAAGAAAAAGCTGGTCCTAGTCAAATTCAGCAAAAGGAGCACACTGCAAGTGATGATGAGACAATTGCTGAGATATTACAAAGTATGACAAGACCAAGAGGTGTTACTATTCTAGGGGTTGCTGAAGAACAACCTCAAACTTCTTAACCAGTGTTAGATCCTAAAGACAAAGGAAAAGGCAAACTGGTAGAAACAAAGAAGAAGAAACTGACTTTAGCAGAGTTAAGAGCTATTGAAGTGGCTAAGAATGAAGCAGCTGCTAGGGAGCTACAAGCTAAATTTGATGCTGAGATTGCTCAACCAGTGAAGGAACCTGAAGCTGTTATATCAGAAAAGTCAGTTGCTATACCTAGAAGACCAATGAGTAAGGCTAAAGAAAGAAATGCTATGATGGCTTATCTAAAGAGTCAAGGGTATACTGGATTACAAAAGCTGAACTATTTAGAGATGAAAGATTTATATAATGATGTTAGAGAAGCTTATTAGAAGCAAGTTGAGAGTATTATTTCTTTTAAGGATGATAAGCAAAAGGAGGATGATACTAAGAAAAACTTAAAAATAAAAAGAACAACTGAAGCTGAACAGCCATCAAAGAAGATTGAGTTAAGATCAGATACAATTGATGAGCTGAGAAATTACATAAGAGTTGTCGACTTTGATCATCCTAAATCCAAAGATGTTGCAGTAAAGAAGTCCAAGATAACTACATTTGAAGTAGTAGAATCAAAAGATGGAAACTATATGATGTTCCATAGGGAGGATGAAAGCTTTAGAGTATTCAATTTGATATGGGATATACTGCACATAATAGATAGAGCAGATCTGTTTCAACTATATCAATTAGTGCAAGAATACTTTGAACATATTCCATCAACTGGAGTTGGCTTAGTATTGCTAGGAGATCTGACAACTATCTGGGAAACTGAGGAAATAAGCACTGAAGAAATCTGGTTAAATCAAGAAGTTTGGGAGATTACAAGCTGGAGATTCTTTGAAGAATCTGGAGTGCATGTTTTAGAGCTAGAAGATGGAACCATGATTCACATGTTAGCTGAAAGAAGATATCCACTTACAAGTGAACTTATGAGAAGAATGTTAGATCATGGTATGGAAGTCGAAGAGGAGAATGAAACAGCTCTCATGGTCATCGAATTGTTTATCAGATGGACAGAAATGGCTGATGATGAAGCATAAATACTGGTATGATTTATAATTGTATAAATTTTTGAAACATCAGTACTTTATTCAAAGTACTGCTGAACAAATAGTACTTTTAACAAAGTACTGCTTGCAGCATAAATCCAGTAAACGATTTTTAATAAGAATAAGCAAACTTTTGTTAAGTGCAAAATATTTTGAAACAAAAGTTATCAGCAATAAATGGTTTTTGAGATAAAAGGTTATCAGTCCACCATGTTTAACAAAAGGACTGGCTAATCCATGAGCAAACGGCTCTGGTAAAGATATCTCAAATCCGTTGGATAGTTGACAACTTGCTAATAAGTTGTATGGTAATCAACTCACCATATCAGCAATGTAAAGAGTTGGCTAGCCCACAAGAAAAATGGTTTATGGTAAAGGCTGTGGAAAAACCATTTATATGGTAATTAGTTCACCATGGTGGCAAGAACTAACTAGTCCAAAATGGTATGGCTTTTGGTAAAGACAAAACAAATCCGTTGATAGCTGATGATTTGCTAAAAATCATGTGGTTATCAATGTACCATGGTCTTACACACCTAAACATTGGCTACTCCAGAGTTAATGGCTTTGGTAAAGAGACATTAAAATCCATTAAAATTTCAATGATTCACCTCTCACAGGAGTTTACACACCTGGAAGTTATGAGAATAGACTGAAACTTTATGAACTGATGTACAAATTGTTGTTGCTGAAAAAGATGGAGCTTGCTGATTGTTGTTGTAAAGGATTACTGATAAAGACTACTTTGATGATGATATTGCAAGCACAAGGACTAAAAAGACAAACTTTGAAGATAAAGACATAATCTTTCCTTGAAGATAAAGATGTTAAAGTTAAATATACAAAGGAACTTGAAATCAAGCAAGTAGAATTCAAGTTAGGGGAGGATTTTTGGGATATAGAAAGTCAAAGTGCTGAAGAGTCAAAGTACTGCTAAAGAAGAAAGTCAAAGTACTGCTCGTTCATCAAAGTACTACATGGTTAAAGGATTGCTATGCAAAATCGTTAAGGATTATAATGTAATTCAAGAATGTTCTAAGTTTAGTTTAGAATTACTTGACGTACAAGGAATAGAGTTGTAAACCGACTAGGGCCCCTAGATTGGCATTAGAGATGTGAATGTAAGTGCAATATTAGATTTTACTAAGTTCGATATTAGAGTTGTTAGGGATTTGTAGTGAATCTGTGTATCAAGCAGGTTCAGAGTTTTAATACAATCTTTAAAGTTAAAGTTAATTCTTCTTAGCTTTACTGAAGTAAATTCCGCATACTTAATAGAGTTTATTCAGTGTTTCATTGTTAGTGACTTAGGATTTATCCGAAGTTGCTAAGCCCTTACAAGCTACATAAAGTTAGTTTGGTTAGAGTACATCGATCCAACAGAAGGTCTCGGTCACAATCTCTTCTCAGTTGGTCAATTTTGTAATGGAGATTTGGAAGTTGCTTTTCGGGAGAAAACTTGTTTCATTCGTGATCTACAAGGAAACGATCTTATGTCTGGTACCCGCACATCAAGTCTTTATACAATCTCAATGCAAGACATGATTGCTTCATCTCCCATCTGTCTACTTTCAAAGGCAACATCTACAAAATCTTGGCTATGGCACCGTCGACTCTCACACTTAAACTTTCAAACCATAACCAATCTTGCAGGATACAAACTTGTTGAAGGTCTCCCAAGATTTCGGTACTCTAAAGATCATCTATGCTCAGCTTGTGAACAAGGGAAAAGCACTCGTGCTCATTTTCCTTCAAAGGTGGAACACAGCTCTCAGCATGTGCTTCATCTTCTTCACATGGATTTGTGTGGCCCGATGCGCGTGCAGACGATTAATGGCAAACGCTACATTTTGGTAATTGTCGATGACTACTCAAGATGGAATTGGGTTTACTTTCTTCGAACTAAAGATCAAGCTCCACAGATGATCATCACCTTTCTCACGAAAATTCAAGTTCAGCTCCGGAACACACTTAGACAAATCAGAACAGACTAAGGAACTGAATTTGTGAATCAAACTCTTCGTGCATATTATGAGAAAGTGGGAATTGAGCATCAAACATCAATTGCACAAACACCAGAACAAAACGGAGTTGTTGAAAGACGAAACCGTACGTTAGTGGAAGCTGCAAGAACAATGTTAATTAATACAAAACTCCTAGATTACTTGTGGGCTGAAGCCGTATCAACTGCATGCTACACTCATAACCGTTCAATGATTACCAAACGCCACAAAAAAACACCTTATGAGCTTATCCACAACCGTAAACCGAATCTCAAACACTTTCATGTATTTGGATCCCTTTGTTACCCAAATAATGATCGTGATGACTTTGGTAAGCTCAAAGCTAAAGCTGACATTGGAGTCTTTGTTGGATACTGTGAAAACTCTAAGGGTTACCGGATCTGGAATCGTCGTACAAGGGATATTATGGAAACGATTCATGAAAACTTCGATGAGCTTACAGAAATGGCTTCTGAGCAAAACAGCTTGGAACCCGGACATAACCGTCTAAACTTCCCCCAAACCCCATCATCAGCTGAACCAAGCCTCCAGTTTACTCGTCAACAAATGGAACAGCTATTTGCTCCTCTGTTTAGTGATGATATTGATCAACGTGCTCTAGATGTATCAAATGTTTCTGCTGCTCAACTTGATAATACTCCAATACCTGATACACCTGAAACAACAACAACTGTTGAAGAAGCACCTCCAATTGATTCTACAACAACAACCGAATAAACCGCATCCAATGACGCTGAACCAGCTGATGATCTTCTGAACCATGATGTACCCCAACCTGCAGATTATGATCCAAATGCGTTCTTCAACCCTTTTGCAAATGAAACTACCACTTCTGATGTTGCGGAATTATCTACAAGTCATTTGAATCCTCCTAATCTGCACAATGTATATCAACATCAACCCTCCACACATCGTTGGACAAGAGACCATCCTCTTGTGAACATTATTGGAAACTCGAATCAACCAGTCGTAACTAGACAACGCCTTCAGACCGACGGTGAACATTGCATTTATGCCCTCACCGTCTGCCAAGCTGAACCCAAAAATATTAAAGAAGCCATGACATATGACAACTGGATTGAATCCATGCAAGAAGAACTTAACCAGTTTAAACGTCTTGAAGTATGGGAATTGGTTGGAAAACCAACAGGGGTCTATGTTATTGGTCTGAAATAGATTTGGAAAAACAAGTTGGATGCTGAAGGTACGGTTATCATAAATAAGTCACGTCTAGTGGCTAAGGGTTATACACAAGAAGAAGGGATTGACTACGAGGAGTCATTCGCACCGGTTGCTAGACTTGAGGCTGTACGGATTTTTCTAGCATTCGCGGCTCACATGAACATCACGGTCTTTCAGATGGATGTCAAAACTGCTTTTCTGAATGGTAAACTGAAAGAAACGGTCTATGTTATTCAGCCAGAAGGATTTGTTGATCCAGAGTTCCCTAATCACGTCTATAAACTGAACAAGGCTCTCTACGGTCTCAAACAAGCCCCTCGGGCGTGGTATGATAAGTTGTCATCCTTTCTCATCTCTCATAATTTCGTCAAAGGATCGGTTGACCCAACACTATTCATATAATATCACGGGGAACACATTTTAATCGTTCAAATTTATGTGGATGACATCATTTTTGGGTCAACACATCTAAAGTACACAAACACTTTTTCAAAACTTATGAAAAAACATTTTGAAATGTCCATGATGGGTGAACTTACGTTCTTTCTAGGACTACAAGTTCATCAATCACCCAGTGGTATTTTCCTGAGTCAGTCCAAATATGCTCTTGAAATTTTAAACAAACATGGAATGCAAAATTGTGATACATATGCCACACCGATGGCGCATACCAAGAAACTGGATGCTGATTTGCATGGGAAATTGGTCGACCCTACCAAATACCGAAGTATTATTGGGTCTCTCATGTATCTAACAGCCAGTAGACCTTATATTGTCTTTGCTGTATATCTTTGCTCCCGTTATCAGTCGAGACCAACTGAAACTCACCTCTCTGAGGCTAAAAGAATCCTCCGATACATCAAGGGAACCATTAATTTGGGGATCTGGTATCCGAAGGATTCTGGTTTTGAACTAATATCTTGTTCATACACTGATCACGCAGGTTGCTTAGATTCTCGGAAAAGTACTTCAGGAGCTCTACAATTTCTTGGTGATAAATTGGTGTCATGGCAATCGAAGAAGCAGGATTGTACATCGTTGTCCTCAACCAAAGCAGAATATGTAGCCATGTCGGCGTGTTGTGCTCAAGTCATTTGGATGAGAACACAACTCAAAGACTATGGTTACGTATTTGACAGAATCCTGATGTACTGCGACAATCGAAGTGCTATTGCGATCTTGTGCAACTCCGTCCAACATTCGAAGTCTAATCACATCGATCTTCGATATCATTTCATCAAGGAGCATGTGGAAAAGGGTACCGTTGAATTATATTTTGTGGGTACTGAATACCAACTGGCGGACCTTCTCAC
The DNA here is from genome assembly GCA_019973895.1 of Chrysanthemum seticuspe. NCBI lineage: Eukaryota > Viridiplantae > Streptophyta > Magnoliopsida > Asterales > Asteraceae > Chrysanthemum > Chrysanthemum seticuspe. Next base: position 100,158,517 of record BPTQ01000004.1, read on the forward strand.
CAAAGCCTTAGCTCCTGCTAGGTTTACTGAGTTGATCCACCGGATTGGCATGAGGTGTTTGACTCCAGAGGAACTGGACGAACTTTTAAAACAATCTTAAAACAGTCAAACACCAAAACCTCTTTTGTAAATATATTTTCAAAAACAAAATAAAAATTATAAAATCTGATAAAATCCAAAAATATTCTTCTATCTAAATTTCTTTCAAACATCGCAAGTACAAATCTTCCGTCAACACTGTGTTCTATCAAGCTTTTCACAATTTTCCCGAACAAGTGTTGAGGGGGAGAAACTAAATATTTTTCAGTTTCATAAAACCTTGTACTTGCATGTTTCCAAAAATATGTTGTTTCTTCTAAAATGGTGGATACGTTTCTTGTCAAATACTCTCCTCGGACTCAAATGTTTTCAAAATTCATTATTTCAAAAGTCGAGGGGGAGTATCGCGAAGTTTCTTACCTTACAGGTATTTTGTCTAACCTAAACGGAAGTTAAAGGATCTTGGTTGGAACCTCTTTGAGGTTGAGGGACTTAATGTGTCAACTTGGCAAATTAATTTTAACAAAATTGTTAGGAATTGGAAATTCCATGTTAAAGTGTCGGTCACCCCAATTATAGTCTAGCATATGTTAGCTCGTAGACATGTCGTTATTTACGTTATTCAGTAGTTAATTAGTTAGTTAGTAGCGTAGTTTAGCGTAGTGTTTCACCGTGGAGGAAGGACGGGTCTTTACCCACTGTATACCTGATCCACAAGCCGTCAGGAGGTCGTTTAGTTTGTAACCTATAAATACCCTCTACCTTCCAAGGTAGAGGGTTGGAAGTTCTAATCTAATATTTTACACTTTTGTTTATCTCTCTAGAATTCCCTCTCTACTCTCTTCATCTCTCTAACCATGGCATTCATATACTATCATCATCCTAGACCACCCGAATCATCTAAACAACATAATATTCACGATCCTACAATTGGCATCAGAGCTAGGTTGTTTGTGTTTATCGATTTGTGTGGTTCGAATCTATTTGTTGAAACTGTTTTTATACACTTTTTATGCTCGGAAATTTTTTTTTCCTATCTTTTATTATAACAACAGTTTCTTCAAAGTACTATGTATCCAAATGGTCAAAAAATTCATGTGTTGTTATGTGTAACAGTTTCATTTATATGTTTTCTTTGGTACTTTTTTGTCCAATCTTAAAAGGTGAATGACAACTTTATTATTCTTATGAATGTTTTTATACCATTTCCGTGAATATGGTCATATTTTTGTGGTCAATATGGGTTTTTTGAAGCGTTTTTCTGGGTTTAAGCTGCACTTTCTTGGATGCGAGTTGACTGAACAATGTCCAGGTTCATTGTTCATGTGCGAGTTGTATACTCGCATTTTCTAATGCGAGTTGTTACAGTGAGCGAGTTGGTGCTAACAGATATGATGCGAGTTGTGTACTCGCATAATTACAAGAGAGTTGTCTACTCGCATTTTTGAATGCGAGTTGTTAAGAAAGCGAGTTGTTGACCATATGACTCACGACCACAAGACCAAAGCGAGTTGTTCACTCATTGACCATAGAAGCAATATACCAGACTCAAAGACTTCAGAATCTATCCATCATCAGTCCAAGATTGAATGAAAACGAATTGAAAAGAAGCTTCAACAGATCCGACTTAAAACCATCTTCCACAACAACTCATCTATCCTAATCCCACATCTATCACAACCCAACACGCCTCAACACTCACTACAACCAAAACTATAATCGAAATTCAATCATGATCTCAGATATATTCAAACTTTTTTCCAATCTCTATAAAGATTTTTTTAGTTTGAAATACAATCTATCATCGATCCCTTTTTGAAGCTAAGCTGCACTTAATATCCGAACCTTTGAGGAAAGAACAACACTGATGTATCATTCTTTCTCACGTTCGTTAACTGAAATCACAAGGACGAAACACAAATTATAAACCTACCCGAGACCAACAGGTGATCTTGTAGCCGTTACGTGTTACTCTTCACAGGTTACATCATTCGAATAGGAGAGAATATTGGTGGGTTTCGGTTTCTTCTTAATTATAGGATGCTAAAGTGTTTTGCTCGTATGTCTTGATGGTGTAGATGATGATGGAAACTGAGATTGAGATGGAGGCAGTTTGATGATGAGGCGTTTGATAGGTTTGAGATGAGAGCAGATATGATGAGTTGGGGGCGCTCATAAAATGATATTACACTTTAGGGTTAGTGCTAATGTGAGAAAACTTAGGGTACCACATTATTTATATAACCGGTTCTAAGTTTTCCTGGAAATGGATCGTTTTTTTTTACCTTGGGCTGCGAAGTGTATTAATCAATTTTGGGCTCATATTTTATTGGATTTCGTTTGATATTGGACTGCTGGATCTCGTTTGATGGGATGAAATGGACTGCTCATGATTAATTGATTGCAAAAGAAAAATGTTATCCGAATATTTTTATCAAAATATTTGGATGAAATTTTTATTTTATTCATGAGTGTTACTTTTGGTATGGTATAATTTCACGGGAGGATGCACAATTCACGGCTTTGAGGAAAACTTGAATAATGACTACGGGGTTTTGGTACGGTACTATTGACGAGAAATTGAAGTAATATTTCACGGGTGGACTTCTTTATCTTTGAGACGTTGGTTGGTTGGTTGCAAGTCTCAAGATAACTTGTTGGGGCATATCTATCACTTTATGTGATTATGAATTGACAATCCGGTTATAACTGATATACGGAGTTACGTCGCCATGCTCACAGTGTATAACTATCATCTTAAGGAAGTTGTAGTACTTAGTGTCACACGGCGTTGTGGATTGTTCAAAAATATAGAAAAAGCAGTAAGTCACTAAGTTGGGATGTCTCCTTTCTTTTCACGTTTAGTCGTATCGGGTTATCTCCATATGTGGTCATTACTATTAGCCGATGAATCAATGGAGGTTCAATTTCAGCAATTCCCATGAGATATTCGACGCCACGTAATGTCAATGATACTTCACAGTCTAAGCAAAATCTTTCAAGAATCTTCAGCGTCTGTTATGATTTTTCAAGATGTTTGCTTATGACAAGAACCTCTCATGCAAATGGTCGTACACGTTATGATGCTTCCAAAAGTTCGAAACCATCATGGGGGAGAAACATGTACCTTGATGTTTAACGGTTAACCTCCAGGGAAAAGGAGTGTATACTACTTGACTTAGTATGGTTTGTGAAGTTGTCTACATTCGGGTAAAGAATTGTTGATGTTGAAGGTGATTTGTTGATGAACCGCTGCATGTTCCCCTAAAACAGATTTTCTCTGAAACCAAAGTTGTCATAACACATTCAAGCTGACATTGTTTTACGGTTTTGTCTTGATTTTTTAAAATTCCGCGAAAGAAACTATTTCTCGGTTTAAATCATAGACTTGTAAAATCCCGTGACAATGGAAACATCCGGGTAATAGTAAAGTGCATTTCCGGATCTATCTTACGGTTTATTCTTAGTTTTGTAAAATCCCGCGAAAGAAACTATTTCTCGGTTTAAGCCATAGAGTTGTAAAATCCCGTAATGATGGAACCATCCTGGAGAAAGGAAAGTGTATTTCTGGATCTTTTCTGATGCTGGTGCCACGGTTTCTAATTCGAAGAAGGGATAAAAGGGTGTATTTCATGAATTGGATGTGTGTTTGGATATTCGTCATGGTAGTTTGGTTATTACATGGTTTTACGGGGTTATGTGCGTTTAACCATGGTCGGGATGAAACCATTATCATAATTCACTTAAAATGTCAAAGGAGGCTAGATTTGAGCTTTTAACCAAGAAGATGTGACAACGGAGTTAATTCACTATTATTTATTTGAGGTTGAAGTGAAATATCACGGGCGAGTGTACTTAGTATCTGAAGGTATCGGGGATGGATGGATGAAGATTCTTCGAGATCCTTTTTCAAGCTTAATCAAAAATGAAAACTTGGAAATCTAGTTATTGTTGGGTGTCTTTTACCTTTTCTTTTACCACTTGGGGGAATTGGGCTCTTACCACCACAAAATAACTATCACTTAAAGGAGTTACGTTGTAGTGCTCAGTGTCACATTCAATTGTGGATTTTCAAGAGGTGATATACGTCTTATACTCGATGGTTGGTTGGTTGAAGAGTATAGAGTATTTAGAGATTCAAATGGGCATGAAGTCTAAGCACCGCTCTTTGTTATATATGTGCAAGTTTAAGTCACGAGTTCGGGCTGTTTTACTTCAGGGTCAAATTCATCATATTGGGTTTTCTCCATCAGCTGTCACAACAAAGAGCCTACTGAATGATAATTGGGTTGATTATATGTTTGCCAAGAGAGGTTGAAAAGAGAGAGATTATGACGTATGAACACATCAGTTCATGCCTCGTACTCTAAAGAAAAGAAAAGTGTACGTTTCAGTGCGCTTTATCTTCAAAAGAAGAGAAATCTTCTTATGACGTATGAACGCATCAGTTCATGCCTCGTTCTCTAAAGAAACGAAAAGTGTACGTTTCAGTGCGCTTTTTCTTCAAAAGAAGAGAAAACTTCTAATGACGTTTGGATACTTCAGTTCAAGCCTCGTACTCTAAAGAAAAGAAATGTGAAAGCTTCAGTGCGCATTATCTTCGAAAGAAGAGAAATCTTCTCAGTTATGACCATTCTCATCAACATGCTTCATACTTTTTCCATGTGCTTCAGTCATCAAGTGAACCGGGCTACCATTGATTGTTTTCTTATTCAACTTGATCTACTATAAGGACGATGGCGACATCATGTGCTAATTTTGCGGGGGAGAAGTGTGAATAGAATACATTTGGATGATTTCACTTGTTCAATCAAGAATGGCAACTCCGTATGCAATTCTTGAGGGGGAGAAAAAGTGTGAATTTACTGCATGGTTGATTGATTTCTGAGATAAAATGGTCAAACGGCTCCAAACTCATGTAAGAACCGAGCTTCTTCTTATCGGGTCATCTTTACATGGAGTTTTCTTCTATGAGCCGTTGGTTGACATCTTCACACCGGCTGATATGATTATCGACAAAGTGCTTTCGGTTAATGCTTCACGTATACATCAACATGATGATCCCGAACAATCTCTCTGTTCTTATTTGATGTGATTGGTAGTTTGGTGTTACCATCTCGTGTGTTCGCTGCGGCCTGATTGCTGATTTCTTTGATGAACATCTTTCTGTTCTTGTTTGATTGGGAGAGATTTTAGTTAAGGGGACTTGCAAGATGTAAGTTAATTGGGATGCTTTTAGGTGATGTTCTTATTTTTTGGTGAGTTGAAGATGTTAACTATCTATTCCCCAACAGCACAATCTTGAAGAAGGTCGAGTCTACAGTCTGTTCTACATTTTCTGCTGCATGTTAGAAGACTAAAGACGAGTTGCATTTGATTCTCCAAAGACTTCTTCATATTCCGGGCATTGTCAGTTTAGGGGAGAGCACTAATTGGGGGAGGGTGAAATGTCAGATTTAATCCCCAATTAGACTTGCTCATATTACTCAGCATGTTGATTCTCACAAAGACTTCAAGCGTTCTTCTCAACAGATTTCTAGTATTTGGGCTTTCAAAGAGTTGCTGATTCTGAAGTATCAAAACCAGCAAGGGGGAAGGAGACACATATCTAAACACAAAGCGAGTAAACTTGATGAACTTAATTCTTCTAAGTGATTGAAGATATCCCAGGAAGACAAATGTTATTACCGCAGAGAAACTCAAGGTTTGACTCATGACGAGTAAACTTGATGAACTTAATACTTCTAAGTGATTGAAGATATCCCGGGAAAACAAATGTCATGACCGCAGAGAAACTCAAGGTTTTACTCATCAAGGCGTTTAGTGTTCTTATTCCAACTACGTGGGGGAAGTGATGTAAGAGAAAGTGTCTGAAGATAAAAGAGGTACACAAGTATGGCATATTCAGGGGAGATAAATGTGTAACATGAGGGAGGTGTTATCAGTTATTCTCTCGTTGGGAATGTGTGTACTTCGGATTCTTGAGCTTCATACACGATCATCAGGGACGAAAGATGTAAACATTGGGGAGGTGTTTTTCATTACCCTCATGATGTGTATTTGGGAGAGTTCTTAGGTATTGGTGTACTTCGGGTTCTTGAGCTTCATACACGATCATCAGGGACATAAGATGTGAACATTGGGGAGGTGTTCTTCATTACCCTCATGATGTATATTCGGGAGAGTTCTTGAGCATTATACAAAGAGATTGACTGCATCAATTCAACTACTTGGGGGAATTGTTCTCTTGACACCTTTTGGAATGGATCGCTTCAGACTTCAGTGGAAAAGGAATTTGAGAAGATTATTTAAGTGTGGGATGAAACGTTGTTGTTCTTCTATTGGATGATATAACCCCGAATGGAGATTCTCGATTATCGGTCTTAAAAGGAGCAGCGGGATTTATGATAATGGTGTGCTTCTCTGTGCACCTGGCTAAGGCAAGCTTGAAATAGAGCTTCAAATCTGCTCATCTAATGGATTTTCAGTTTGGGGGGAAGCTTCCAAAGTCTCACTTTCAGATGGTTCAATTTCTTTCTATTCAAGAGCCCTTGGAAGATTTGGTGGTGAATGTTTAAGAGATGATGACTTCTATCTTCTTCAACGGGGTTGCTCGATATCCTTATCTCGGTACTCATATCATCATCTTTCTTAAACTATATCATCTATTCTATCCTTGTATATATCTATCTAAAAACAAAATACAAAAATATAAAACCAACAAAATCCCATAAAAATCGGAAAATTTGAAAAAGACCAAAAAAAAAAAAAAAAAAAAAAAAAAAAAAAAAAAAAAAAAAAAAAAAAAAAAAAACCCCATAAAAATCAGAAAATTTGAAAATTCCAAAAATATTGTTTTCTCAAGACATGTCTTCTGGTATCGATAACATCTACGGTCTTAGAAATGTCATTCAATAATGGCACGGGACTTTAGATGAAGTTCGAACAGGAGGTGTAAATATTTCTTTCTAAACATGTCTCAAAAAATGGCTTGCAGTTACCTCAGACTGTAACCCGTACTTAAACCATGGTTTGCTATTATTTCTGATAGCAACCCGCTCTTCAAGAAAGGAAAGTGTTGCGCTAAACCTATTTTCAAATATTTCGTGCACTTATCCTAAAACATAAATGAGGAAAGTATGTCGAAGGACTGCTGTTCCTACTCAAATATTTTTCCTTCTAAAATTCTTCAGAAAAATATTTGTTTTAACAAAATGGTGGTTAATGAGTTGCAAAATCAATTAGTTTCAGAATTCTTTATTAATTTGCAAAACTCAATCAATGACTGCAGCGCTCTTAAATCTTTTCATAAAATGAGTCATTGATTGAGGGGGAGAATGTTTTCAAATTTATATCATCTAACGGACTTTCTTAATTATCCTACGTGCTTAATTAAAAATGATATTTTCATATGTCGAAGGACTAGGAATTTAGGATATGATTGTTAGGATTAGATGATTAGAGTTTGATTAACACATAAACCCCATGCCTTATATGATCTGATTGTTATGTTGGATTGACTGTTATTAGTCGATTGCTGTTTGGGTGATGTCGACCACCATATATCTGTTTGTGTCCACTAACATATGCAGGTATATTGGTATATAAGTATGTTCCCGATCCGGATCCCACATAATATGATGTTTGGATGCCGAAAGGAAAGGGTAACTATATCTTGGGTTGACAAATGAAGAAACGGAGCTTAATTGGACTTCAATGGAGAGTTGGCATAAATACAACGTAAGAGGTGTCACTGCATCAGCAGATGGTTTTCTTCTAAGTGATTGAAGAAACGGAGCTTAATTTGACCTCAGTTGGCATTAAAATGCAACTTAAGAAGTCTCACTGCATCTGCAGACGGTTTTTCTTCCAAGCCCTACAGCAGCAACATTAACAGAAGCAGCTCAACCACCTAACGTATCTTTGTGCAGGATAATTGTGATGATACTATTTTCTTAAAACAATTTTGAAAATGTTGTTTTGAAAAATGGAAAAATACTGTTTTTGAAAATAAATTGGACTTAATTTTGAAAATCACCGGACTTCATTTTATCAAAACTTAAGTCACTCAATCATCGACTACGGTCATCGATTGAGGGGGAGAGTGATTTAAAATAAAATATTTTCAAAACAATATCTCTTCATAAAAGTCCGTTTGTACAATAATAAGTGGTGATCTAAAGATTTAATGTTATGTCATGGTATGATTTTCTTTATAACTCAAAGATCTTACAAAATGAAATTTTTTCTGTTCTTGTTTGATTGTGAAATTGTTATTTTTCTTAAAGATCGTTTAAAAACAATCATACCTGACACTAACAATCTTTAATGTCTTAAAATGGTCCTTATCTGTCATTTTTCAAAATCAAATCTTGCCACGTCTTTCCCCTAAATTTTTCTAAATGATTTAAATCATTCGGGATCACAAATCTCAAATGGTTTGATATTTTTGATCGGGGGAGAGATCGTGATTTAAATCTCAAATCTGTTTTAGTCCTTTAAAGCACTCCTGCCTCCATGTGCCAAACGATTTCAATATATAATGCACATGTTGAGGAGGAGGATTTATCCAAAAACATGATGAGTTTTTAAATCAGGCACATTTTCTCCCATGTTTTATAAACCCTATTAAATCACTTAGGATCCAAAATCTCAAAGGGTTTGATATTTTTGATCGGGGGAGAATTTGTGATTTAATAATGAAATTTGATAAAAGGTGATCATTTTGATTCAATTGTGCTTCAGTAGAATCACGATCTCTGCATTAACACTTCAGCTGCTTCACTACTTGATTCAATTATGAAAGCTGCCATGGATTCTGCTGAAGTAGTGAATAATGCGAAAAAATTTAATAATGAAATTTGATTTTCACATTTGATAAAAGCAGAATCACGATTTCTGCTTTACTACTTCAGCAGAAATATAACTTCAGCAGAATCCACTCTTTACTACATCAGCAGATTCCATAGCTTCACTACTTCAGCAGATACACGGCTTCACTACTTTAGCAGAATCCATGGCTTCAGTACTTCAGCTACTTCACTACTTCAGTAGATTCCACGGCTTTAGTACTTTAGCAGATTCCACTGCTTCAGTACTTCAGCTGCTTCACTACTTCAGCAGATTCCACGGCTTCAGTACTTCAGTAGACCTATATCTCCACTACTTCAGTAGAATAACTTCAGCATAGTTCCTACTTTTGTATGTTTATAGTACTTCAGCAGAAACTCTTCTTCAGCAGAATCCATTGTTTCTCGATCAGCAGAATCACTGTTTTACAGAATTCCCAACAATCCTCCCCTAAACTGGAATTTTTTTTTTTTACTCATGTTTGTATTAAGATTTTAATGGCCATACAAACTGGTCCAAACATCAAATCATTGGTTTAATTCTACACACTCATTTTCAGTAAGATGGCAAGAAAAAAACTGAAACATGTCTTCTTTTAGACAATCAATTTCAACATTTCAAGTTGGAAGCTGCCACCAACGCCATATGCTCAATCAGGTCCAACACTCGGTTGCTGTAACCCCACTCGTTATCATACCAGGACACCAACTTCACAAATGACGCACTTAGCCCTATCCCAGCCTTTGCATCAAATATACTCGACCTGGAATCACCAACGAAGTCATTGGAGACAACATCCTCATCAGTGTATCCAAGGATTCCTTGCAGTGGACCCTCAGAGGCATACTTTATAGCAGCTTTAACATCTTCATAAGAAGCACTTTTCTCAAGTCGACAAGTTAAATCCACAACGGAGACATTTGCTGTTGGGACTCTAAAGGCCATGCCTGTGAGTTTTCCATTTAGTTCCGGTAACACCTTCCCTACAGCCTTGGCTGCACCAGTTGAGCTAGGGATGATGTTTTGTGCAGCACCACGACCACCACGCCAATCCTTCATCGAAGGTCCATCGACATTTTTTTGTGTAGCTGTGGTAGCATGAACAGTTGTCATCAAACCTTCAACAATACCAAACTCCTCATGAACCACCTTGGCCAAAGGAGCCAAGCAATTAGTTGTGCAGCTCGCATTGGATACAATATCCATGTTTGATTTATAAGTGGTCTCATTTACTCCTACAACAAACATAGGCGCATCAGCTGATGGAGCTGAGATCACTACCTTCTTCGCACCACCCTTTTTGTGTGCTGAAGCCGAATCAAGTGTTGTAAAAACACCAGAAGATTCAACAACATAGTCAACTCCAGAAGCACCCCAAGGAATCGCTGCAGGGTCTCTTTGGTTGGTCACTTTGATTTGTTTCCCGTTGATTTCCAAAGTAGACTCGTCAACAACATTGATGGTTCCTTTGAATAGGCCATGAGTAGAATCATACTTCAACATGTAAGCCATGTATTCGGAGTTAATAAAAGGGTCGTTGACCGCAACAACCTCAATATCATCTCTAAATGATGCGATTCTCAACACCAACCTTCCAATTCTTCCCTAGAAACCCTCTTTTCCTTGCAGGGGCATTTTGGTAATTATTTTGATCCACATTCATGGCATTTTCATCAGTTGTTGGATCATCTGTCAACACATCAATTGTGTTTGATTCACATCGTCAATCATTACCCAACTCTTCTTTTGTTAATAGATCACAGTTTAAGGTTCAGTCCACTGCAGAATCTCCATGTTTAAGGGTGAATAATGCGAAAATCAAGATCCACTCTTCTTTTGTTACTAATCATATTTTTTTTTTTTGTTACTAATCATATTTTTTTTTTTTTGCATACCAAATGTGAAAATCAAGATCCGGACTCAACTCGAGTGTATAATAACAATGATTGAACATGCACAGCGGAATAATAAGAACACAATCAAAGTTACCAACAAGGTTTTTCAAATAGAACTAATGATCCTCTATGGATCTTTACACCCTCTCTATAGAGGTTTTTCTTGAATGTTTTTGTGTAAAAGTTATCTCAATACAATAGACCTAAGTTCCTTTTATAGGCAAGAAACCCTAATCACTCACGAGCATTTGCAACGTATGCTCCTAATACAAACATAAACAACGCATGCATCTAGACAAGCATGCAACTAATCATATTGTTTTACTAATCATATTGTTTATTCTGAGTAAGCTCTATACAATACGGCGCCAACCTATTCTTCATACGGCGCTGACTTTTCCTGCATACGGCCTACATACGGCGCTTATCTCTCCTACTTGGATTCGCACCATCAGCAGAATCACGATCTCTGCATTAACACTTCAGCTGAAGTATAACTTCAGCAGAATCCATTCTTCTTCGGCAGAAACTCTTCGGCAGATACTTCAGCAGATCCAGTAGTTTACCGTAATTCCCAACAATCCTCCCCTAAACTGGAATTTGACTAGGTTAAGTTCCAGTTTCCTTGATAGATCGTTAATACTTTTGAGGATTGCCTTCGAACATCAGCAACAAAGATTCAGAAGAAGAACATCTCTATGATGACTGAACTGTGATACACCAGATCTTTGCAGCAACATATGACATCAAGTACATCAAAACATATAAGTTTCATACTATTCTCATCACTTCCAGGTGTGTTAACTCCTGTGAGAGGTGAATCATTGAAAATAATGGGTTTGATGTCTCTTTACCAATAGCCATCACTACTGGAGTAGCCAGATGTTTGAGTTCGAAAACTATGGTACATTGATAACCATCTGATTTATTGGCAAACCAGCAACCATATAAACGGATTTGACTTATCTTTACCTGTAGCCGTTTGCTCAGGACTAGTCAATTCTTAGAATTGGTGAATTGAGAACCAATTATGGATTCAGTTGCCTTTACCACATGCCATATACATGTGGGCTAGCCAATTCTTGGATTCCAAAAAGGAATAGACCATGGTGAATTGATGACCATACAACCCTCAGCAGTTAAGCATGGGTGGTTGTAGACCCTATGATTTTGAGCAAACCATTACAGCTATCAACAGATTTGTTGTGTCTTTACCAAAGCTGTACCCTTTGGACTAGCCAACCTTTTGACATACACAAGGTATATCTGGTGAGTTAAAAACCATCAGAATTGTACAACAAACAAACCTGCATAAAAGTTAGTATATATATATATATATATATATATATTTTTTAACTAAGAAATTGAAAAATAACACAGAAATAGACAAATAACATAAATAATACAAACTAAAAGCAACAAAACAAAGTAATGCAGAGAGTACCAAGTACCATGATAAGGATGAGGATGAGGCCTATTGCTATTGTAGAAGTTGAGTCTTGATCAAACCCACCAATGTTGAAGCAGACAGTCTTTCATTGCCCACTGGTTCTGGAGGAATCTCCAATTTCTGACTAAGCATCCTTTCCATAAGTATCTTGGTCAATGGATACTTTCTTTCAGCAAACATGCAGACAGTGATTCTACCCTTAGTCTCAAGCACATGCACACGAGGTAGAGGATAGAATCTCCAGGACGCAACCTTCCACAGATGTGAGTTCTCCCAAATGGAATGTGCTTTACTATTGGGAGAATGAGAGTTAATAAGAACTTGAAGATCTCCTGGTAAGAACATCCCAGAACCTTGTGGTGACTTGTTGCAGTAATGGGTGGTAACAAGAGTGTACAGAGGTTGACTTTTGTAAGCTGTAAGCTGTAAACTGTTTCTTGAATGAATGAAAGAACAATTTGACTTCAATTTCTTTTCTTCAGCATTATAACTTTAGTGAATCAAATTGTTTGCTTCAGTACTTTTAATTTTAGAAGAAACAAGCAACAGTCTTTTAGCTATCTTGACCATATACCAATGAACCACACTTGATGAATTTGATCTTGATCATGGAATAGACAAACTGCAATTTAGACAAGGAATAGACAAAATGCAATCCAGACAACTGCAAAACAGACACAAAAAAAAACACACAAGAACAACACAAAGACAAACAAACTAAAGAATTATTAGACAGTTAGTGTTAGTAAACAAAATAATCATACAAAAATATGCAGAGTTTGCACAAATCCTCCCCTGAGGCATATGCCTCCCCTGAGGCCTATGCCTCCCCTTAAACTTTGCAGTCAAGGGTTTAACATTCCAATATTGACCACAAGGTGTTGAAACCTTAGTCCATCAAAAGCTTTTGTTAACAAGTCTGCCACATTATCATCAGTATGAATTTTAGCCACTTTTATCAAATGTTTTTCATATGCATCTCTTATAAAGTGGTTCCTGATTTCAATGTGTTTTGTTCGACTGTGAAAAACTAGATTTTTGATTATGCAGATGGTACTTTGATTATCAATAAAAATTGTTGTGTTCATGAAGTTGTACCCATAGTCCAGCAATTGGTTTTGAATCCAAAGGACCTGTCCACAGCAATTTGCAGCAGCAACATACTCTGCTTCAGTAGTTGAGGCAGCCACAATGGTTTGTTTCTTGCATTGCCAAGAAATCAACCTCTTTCCAAGAAATTGGCAGCCTCTAGTTGTGGATCTTCTATCCAGATTTGCACCAGCATAATCACTGTCACTATATGCTTCCAACTTGAAAGGAGACTCTTTTGGGTACCAAAGGCCTAAAAGAGGTTGGCCTTTGAGGTACTTAAAGATCTTCTTGACAGCATTGAGATGGGAAGTAAGTGGAGTGACTTGATGTCGAGAACAAACACTCACAGCAAAAGTAATATCAGGTCTTGAAGCTGTTAGATACATCAATGAACCAATCATGGACCTGTACAGATGAACATTCACAGGTAGATCTGGTTCATTATTTGCTTTTGTCTTTGGAGCTTCATAAGGTGTTGTGGCAGTCCTAACACCTTCCATACCAAACTTCTTCAAAATGTCCCTCACATATTTATCTTGACAGATAAAGATGCCATCTTGTTTCTGCTGAACTTGGAGACCCAAAAAGAAAGTAAGCTCTCCCATAGCACTCATCTGAAATTCCCCCTTCATTAGTTCCTCAAATTCCCTGCACCAAGCTTCGTTTGTGGAGCCAAAAATAATGTCATCCACATAAACTTGCACAAGAATGATGTCTGAGTAATTCTTCTTTAGGAACAGAGTTTTATCATTAGCACCTCTCCTATAGCCATGCTTTAGCAGAAAGGATGAAAGCCTGGCATACCAAGCTCTAGGTGCCTGATGTAAGCCATATAGAGCTTTGACAACCTTGTAAACATTATTTGGGTGATCTGGGTCTTCAAATCCCTTGGGTTGAGTGACATAAACCTCCTCTTCAATCTCTCCATACAGAAAAGCACCTTTAACATCCATCTGATACACCATGAAACCCATGTAAGAAGCATAAGCCAAGAAAATTCGAATGGCTTCAACTCTGGCAACAGGTGCAAACACTTCATCATAATCAATCCCCTCCTCTTGTCTGAAGCCTTGAGCCACTAATCTTGCTTTGTTTTTTATCACAACACCCCAAGCATCTCTCTTATTCTTTAAAATCCACTTTGTCCCAATGGCATATTTGCCATCAGGGAGTGGAACCAAGATCCAAACCTGCTGATTGTGAAATTGTTGCATTTCTTCTTGCATTGCTTCTAGCCAGCTTGAATCATTAAGAGCTTGAGAAACACTTGTTGGTTCCACTTGAGAAAGAAAACAAGCAAACAGACAATGCTTGAAGTCTGTGTGATTGTCTCTTTGCTGGTTGGAGACATAAGAGAGAAAAGCAATCTGTCCAAATTGAGGACTTGTTATAGCCCTTCGAGTTCTAACAGGTGCCAGAAGATCACCGATAATATTGGATTGAGGATGAGCAATATTGATCCTCTGAGTAGCAGTGGAGCTGACTTCAATGGATGAATCAAGATTAGTGATAGTTGGTTCAAACTCAGCATCATAAGAGGGTGAGGTGAAGATGCCAGCTTTGGGTTGATGATTTCCAAGATCTGAGGGTCTTGGAAAGCGTGTATAAGGTTCTCCAAAGTCTGAAGACACTTGAGAAGGAACATGAGAAGAAACAGCATAGCCTTCAGCGGATTTGTGGATGGTAGGTGTGACAGAATCAACTTCAGCAGTAACATGGTTTCTACTGACCCCGTCATTAGCAACCTCTCCATTCAGTTTCTCTGCTTCAAGCTTAGCTGCAAATTCTTGAGTCTGAAGCCTAGCAAGGTCCTCAGCATAATGTGATTCATCTTCATCACTCTTATCAGCACTATCCTTGGATGTGGTACCTGCAATATTGTTAGGGGAGAAAGAAGGCACAAGTATAGGTTGCTCATCATCTTCAAACTCATTTTCAGAGTCATCATCCAAGGTACCTGCATTGTTAGTGGGAGACTCTTGAGGACCTGCAT
This sequence comes from Chrysanthemum seticuspe, assembly GCA_019973895.1. Lineage (NCBI taxonomy): Eukaryota > Viridiplantae > Streptophyta > Magnoliopsida > Asterales > Asteraceae > Chrysanthemum > Chrysanthemum seticuspe. Next base: position 100,173,836 of record BPTQ01000004.1, read on the forward strand.
TTTGGTTAGCCAAATGTCTAGTGTAACCCAAATAATCAGTTAAGTAGTCAAGGTCAAAAGACCACGTATGACCCTGTCCTTGAACATTAGGCTTATCTTCCAAAAATCTCAGGTTCAAAGTCTCCTCTATCTTCTTGGCTTGCAAATTGTACACCCTGTATGCCTTACTATGAGCTGAATAACCCACAATATAACCATCATCAGCCTTCTCATCAAACTTTCCCAACGGGTCACTGGTGTTTAGAATGGTTACTTGACAACCAAAAGGTTTTAGGTAGTGAATGACAGGAACCTTCCCAAAGAGAAGTTCATATGGTGTTTTGAGTTGAGGTCTAGTAATGGAAACCCTGTTAAGCACATAGCACGCTGTGCCAACAGCTTCAGTCCAGAACATAGTGGGTAGTTTAGAGTCTGCAAGCATTGATCTTGCAGCCTCTATTAAGGTCCTATTCTTTCTTTCAGCCACCCCATTTTGTTGTGGGGTTCTTGGATTACTATAGTCCCTTTTTATACCTTTTGACCTACAGAGTTCTATAAGAATAGCATTCTTGAACTCTGTCCCATTATCACACCGAATTCCCTTAACCTTTTTGTTCAACTGATTTTCAACGAGGGTGATGAAGTCAGTCAGCACTGGAGATGTTTCATCTTTGGTTCTTAGAAAGAAAACCCAACAAAATCTACTATAGCCATCAGTGATAACCAAACAGAAGAACTTCTGATCAATGCTTCTGACTTGAGTTAGACCAAACAGATCCATGTAGAGCAACTGAAGAGGTTCAGAAATGATGCTCATAGCATTGATAGCTTTGTAGGAGGCTCTGTGTTGTTTTCCTTTGTTGCATGCAACACAATTATGATCATTGGTGAAAACTTTGGAGGGAAGACCTTCAACAAGACCCATTTTAGAGAGTTTGTTTATGGTCTTAAAATTCACATGAGCCATCCTCCTATGCCATTTAGTAGACTCATCAAGGGATGCTTTAGCCACAAAACAAGTGAGGTCACCACCAGGTTGAACTTCATTAAGGTTGAATGTGTATAAATTGTGAGTTCGAGGAACTTTCAGCATAATTGAAGTTTCTTCTGGGAGTTTGAAGTCTTTAGACAGCACCAGACATTCATTCTCAGAGAAGAGTACTTTGTTCTTGGTGTCACAGATTTGGGAAACGGAGAACAAGTTGAAATGCTGAAGTTCCTTAACAGAGTACACATTTTCAAAATCCAGATGAGGTGTTTTTATGGTGCCTTTCCCTGTGATACTCCCATCACTTCCTCCAAAAGTCACATTGCCTCCTCCTTCTATGGGAACAAAATTGTGCATCATATCTCTGTTCCCAGACATGCTTCTGGAACAGCCACTATCAACAATACCAATATCTTTATGCTTAAGGGGATGATCCTACAAACAACAACAAAATATATACATACAGTTAGCACCCAAGGAAGGTTCAAGTCATTACTGACTTGAACCTGCCTTGTGGATCACAGGTTTAGGCCATGAAGATCTAGAGGATCCACCATTGTTCTTGGTCCTCCATTGATGATTGGGTCCCTTGATAGTCCAAGAACAACCTGCTGAGGGCTTCACAGCAGTACTCCCATATCCCATCCCAGCATACATAGAGTCAACATATGTAGGCTAATAACCATGATTAAAGTATGGGCTAGTTGGTTGCACATAAGGTCTGGCAACTGAACCTCTCCAATGAGAGTCAGTATTAGCTGCTTGTGGGACATAAGGTGGAATATTATCAACATTGGTCCACTTTGATTTATGTTTCTGCTGAGTATCACATGCACCCAATCTTTGATCATAAAATCACAATCCTTAATTAAATGAAATTTACTTCCACACACAAAACATGTCTTCTTCTTGGAAGATTTATACAAATAGGGAGAAGTTTGATTACATGCAGAAGTACTTAAATCAGAAACATTCAAGGAATTGTTTTTAACAGACTGATTATGCAAAGATTTAAAAGATAAATCTTCTGAAGAAACTGTCTTGGAAGTTGATTCCTCAGCAGCTTCCCTAGAAGGCTTGTAAGTAGACTGGGGTGCTGGCTTGGGTGTAGGCTCAGGTGAGGGCTTGGAAAGGTCAGACTTCTCATTTGAATCACAGCTTTCATAGGAAGTAGACCCTTGATCCGATGAATTGTCACTGTCAGAGCAAGAGACAAAGTCATTAGATGAGGTATCAGGGTCTGGCAAGTCTTTTGACTTTTTGCCATATAGATGATGTGATCCATCAAAGTCAACAGTGATGGATAGGTCTATGGGCATAAATTCACCTCTAATAGGTCCAGGGACAGCATGCATTTCACCTTCTTTTACAAAATTAGCTAACTTTGCTGGTGTTGATTTACGACCATCATACCTAGCTTCTAATCCTACATACTTTTGAAAGCCCAAACCTAAGCCAGAGGTCACTGATTGACTGTTATAGATTTCTCTAGCCAGATTATCACCTGAAATTAACCATTGATTATTCCTAGCTATTTCCTCAGCTACTTTTTCTTTAAGCTCTAGGTTCTCAGACACAGCTTCATCCTTTGCTTTCTCAGACAGTTTTAAGTAATTATTTGCAACTTCTAGATCAAACTATAACACCTTTATCTTTTCTTCATAAGCTATTTGATTCTTTTGAAACCATACTTTTTGTCTTTCTACTGTTTTTAATGCTAGTTTATGAGCTTCATTTTCAACATAGCATTCATCAAACTAGGTTTCATAGCATCATACTCTTCTTTAAGTTCGTTGTATCTTAGACTACAACCAAAGATACAGTTGTGTACCTGAGATAGTCCCATCAAGGCAAACTGATCATGCCTTTCATCCGGAGTACACCTTGCCAGCAATCCAAGCTTATCAGTATCATGAGCTTCCTCATTCACAGGTTCATGTGCAGTCCAGTTGACCTGTTCATCCATGGTGAGAAGAGTTGCTGAAGCTCCAGCTTCCTGCTGTTTCTGCTGATAGGAAATGTAGTTAGCTCCATCTCCACTCTTCCTGTCTTTGCATTCCCTTGAGAAATGCCCCATCTGGTGGCAAGTGAAACACTTGACTTTTCTCCTGTCAAAGCGAGCTGGTTCCTTTCCCTTGAAAGCAAACTTCCTCCCAGACTTCTCTTCAAACCTTTTGATATCCACGGACAGCAATGCCACCTGCATTTTTAGTTTCATCTCCTCCATTTCAAGTGGGTCCAACTGATTAAAGTCTTCATATGCAAGATACTGCTGAGTATCATAGTCAGCAACAAATGAATGAAGAACATCCTCCATCACACTACTAGTCTTAGTTTGAGAACATGGTGGAGTGGACGCGTGTTATGTGGTGGAGTGGGAGTACAGGATGATGATGGAAAGTAGTTAGAACTAGGAGCATGTACCATCATGTTGGAGTGAGATGTCCCAACAAAAGCTGCATGGCCAGAAGAAGATGTACGGTAGGGAGTTCTGACATCAGGTTCAAGAGTTCTGAGTCTGTTTTACAGCTCATCAAAGGTGAGCATGTCCAACCCACCTTTAGCCTTGAGGGCTATACTTACATGTAACCATGATGGAGGCAAGGATCGTAGGAACTTTGAATTGCAATCATCATTATCAGGTTTTGCATTCAGCTGGTTTAGCTGACTCAAAATCCTATGGAACCTGTCGTATCCCTTGTGGATACCTTCTTCTTCGGAGATATTAAAGTCTTGAAATTGTTGTCTCAGCATGGACTTCCTCATTCTCTTCGATTCTTCATTTTCACCGAACCTTGCTTTGAGAGCCATCCATATGTCCTTTGCATCATCCATATGGTGAAAATCACACAGGTGATCTTCAGGAATGGCTTGAAGCAGAATAGTTTTTACTTTGTGCTCTCTCTGCATAGCCAGCACCTCTTCAGCAGTTTTGGGAGGAGCCATGATAAACTTCCCATCCCTGTCTGGTATCATTTTCTTTAGACTGTTTCCTTTCTTTACTACCTCCCACAGATTCCAATCAATATTGGAAATCCAGTTTTCCATCTTCATAGTCCAAAGATCATACTCTTCCCTTTTTAAATAAGGAAATTTACCATTGCTGTTTGAAAGACTAAGCTGTTGCATGGAAGTGGTGTTGGTGTTGTTTGTGTTGGTGACTTCAGTTTCATTATCAGATCCAGGCATGGTGAGGGTATGTTTGGTTGTATGGGGGTGAGAATGGTTCTTAGTATCGTAGAGACTTTCCCGAGGCTCTGATACCACTTGTTGAATACACAAAGACCTTGATAGATCTTAAGCACTCGGAGATCGTTCGTGTTGCCTATGTAATCACAAGCAAACTAATAGAAGATCTCTACAACTCGTATTCTTTAGCGGAATGTAAATACAAGTTATAATAACTAAGAACTCTTAGATCCTCTATGGATCTTTTGATTATAGAAACTCTATGTTTCGGATATTTTACAAGACTTGAAAGACCTAGAAAAACTTATCTAATACAAACTATTATGGTTCCTTTTATAGGCAAGAAACCCTAATCACTCACGAGCATTTGCAACGTATGCTCCTAATACAAACATAAACAACGCATGCATCTAGACAAGCATGCAACTAATCATATTGTTTTACTAATCATATTGTTTATTCTGAATAAGCTCTATACAATACGGCGCCAACCTATTCTTCATACGGCGCTGACTTTTCCTGCATACGGCCTACATACGGCGCTTATCTCTCCTACTTGGATTCGCACCATCAGCAGAATCACGATCTCTGCATTAACACTTCAGCTGAAGTATAACTTCAGCAGAATCCATTCTTCTTCGGCAGATACTTCAGCAGATCCAGTAGTTTACCGTAATTCCCAACAAGGCTGCTCTTTCATATGTGCTAAACGCTTTCGAATCTCAAAGCATATATTGAGGGTGAGCATTTTAAAAGAAATAAAATATCGAGGTGCAAATGCTTTTATGTTTTAACATAAAGTACCTTGATTGAGTTTTAAATGGTTTCTTAATGGCTTGTGTGATCGTAAATGTGCTTCAAAAGAACTCTTGCCTCTATGTGATAAAATGATTTCAAATATCCTATGCACATATTGAGGGGGAGAATTTACCAAGAAAATCAAATGGCTTTTTCTATGAAAATTGTTATCAAAGAAAATATTCCAAAGTCCTTTTGCCTCCATGTGCTAAAACAATTTCTAAATCCTGTGCACATGTTGAGGGGGAGGTTTTCTAAATGATCAAAACTATTAAGGTACAAAATGCTTTGATCTCGTATCACAAGTACCTTGATTGTTTTTCCAAATGATTTTTCTATTGGTTTCAAGGAAGAAATGAACTGTACCAAAAGACCGACCATTTTACTTTATGTATGGTGTTATAAGGATGGTTAGGTTAGGTATTCGTTCCCACGATCCGCCATAACCGGAGGGGTCTACCCAGGGACAATCCACTAGATAGTGTAGAGTTCTTAGGTATGATGAAAAAAGGAGAAAAGTGAGAAATGGGAAGAGTGCGGACTGAGATAGAGCTAGAACTGGAATAAACCCAACAAGGTTTTAGTTATGAAGTCTCGGTAAGCACTGAAGGGGTTGAAGAATGAAAAAGAAATGAATATGAAAAGGGTGAAAAGAAATAGCCCTCCAATAATTCAACCTTAGGGCAGTAACCGGGTTCAATACATATGCTACTGGTGTTTACTAAGGTAACACTTGTATTGAAGACAAGACGTCATGGACCTAGTGACGCACTGCACTAAACTTCCCAAGCTACTCAAGTTCCTCTTAAAAGGGCTTGTTTCATTCTCACGGGGAACCTACATAATCTATCGACTTTCTCTTAGAGATTGTTGATATTGAAGAAGGAGACCCTCTCCCTAGTCTCCGGCATAGGAACCAAATGTGCACAATCGTGTCTAGAGCCAAGAGATCATCCACAATATCTCATTAGGACACAAAATTAATGAAGACTTGCTGTTTCACACAATGTGGAAAGTAAGTATATATTGAGAGTCCTACGCATTATCCTTGTGGTATTGCCAGAACATCCGAGTGATATGTAAAAAGTATTCACGATGAAGATGGAAATCCTTCTAGAGCCAACATCAAACAAGCTCTTGGTGGGTGACATGTGAGATCTTTTCTAAAGATCAAGCTTGTGACAACTGGATAGAAACGATGGGGCGATTCATTCTTGAATCAACCTTGGTCCAGGAATGGAATTGACGAATACTTTTGGAAAACCCGTTCGATGTGCAAACCTTCTTTTCTCTAGCACGTCGAATGTGTATTCATATTTCAAACTCAAAAAGTATCTCTGATTGAATAAATACTTTTGGAAAAACCGTTCGATGTGCGAATCTCTTATTTTCTCTAGCACGTCGAATGTGTATTCTTTTTCAAATACAAAAATTATTTTTGATTGAAAATTGACCTTTCTCTTAAAACCTTCGTCGTATTGCAAAACTCTTTCTTCATGCAATACGCGATTGTTTTCAAATCAATTTTTCATCAATCAGTGAATCTCAATTCGCCGGTTCACTCACTCTGTGTTGTCTTCTTTGAGACGTTCCGGTTTGAGAACAGCTAGAACAGCTGCGAAACCCTGTCAAGGAGATTCTTCGAAATTATACCTGATCACAGGCAGTACTTGTACTAATCAACGGGGAACCGTGGGCCGTGTACCTCAATTCAACGAAAGTGATCAAAGACACTTTCGTGTGTTTTATTGCTAACTGTTGTTTGCAGGTACATTTGGACGGTTGCAGCTGATCAGAATTGAGAAGTCAATCCAAAGCCGCATGCTCACAGCATCCACACTTAATTGAAGAAATCATGACTGGTGCATATCTACATAACCTGGCTCTGATATTTTTATACTATGCTTCTGCTACGCTGCTGCAAATATCATGAACCAGTAAAGCTTCCGCTACTCTGATGGAAAGATGTCATGATCCTGAAAGTGTGAGCATGTCGGTCCAAAAGTCACAACGTCACATGAAGGCAACACAACTATGGATGATCCAGAGAGATTTACTGTGGCTGATGATCTCAATGAAAGCTCCAAGATCATCAAAGATGTGGATCAGTTCAAAGACCTCCACTGAAAGTACAAAATAATCGGACTTTGAAGAATCGCTACTAAAGCACAAAGATTGCAGAAATTGAAGAATTGAAGTCTACAAGCTCAGAACAGAAGATAAAATAGAATGATAGGATTCAAAATGTAAATCATGGGGTGACCTCTCTTAGGGGGAGATTGTTAGGAATTGGAAATTCTATGTTAAAGTGTCGGTCACCCCAATTATAGTCTAGCATATGTTAGCTCGTAGACATGTCGTTATTTATGTTATTCAGTAGTTAATTAGTTAGTTAGTAGCGTAGTTTAGCGTAGTGTTTCACCGTGGAGGAAGGACGGGTCTTTACCCACTGTATACCTGATCCACAGGCCGTCAGGAGGTCGTTTAGTTTGTAACCTATAAATACCCTCTACCTTCCAAGGTAGAGGGTTGGAAGTTCTAATCTAATATTTTACACTTTTGTTTATCTCTCTAGAATTCCCTCTCTACTCTCTTCATCTCTCTAACCATGGCATTCATATACTATCATCATCCTAGACCACCCGAATCATCTAAACAACATAATATTCACGATCCTACAAAAATCATTCACCTAACACATTCAATGCACAACTTCATGTGCATTTACTCCTAAACCACCAAGATCAAACGGCCCAAATCAAATCTTCAAAATCCGTTCAAGCTGTTCATAATCTGTAAGTTCTAAATTGTTTTGATCAAGATTCTAAACAAGGATTTCAAAAATCTTTCAAATCCAACGGTTAAAACTCTTTAAACTGATTTTGGAAAATTGTTCACTCGAACGAATTGGGTGTTTATGCATAAAAGTGTTTGGATTGAAATGAGTTATGTTAAAACCTTTCTTAGTGTCTATTAAACTTGTTTCAATCGTCCAAAACCATCCAGAATCTTAAAATTCATTAATTTGAATTATAGGGTTCTTGCGCTCATTTAGGGTTTTTCTATTCTGTGATATGTTATTAGGTGGTCAAGAAAGTGTTAGAATAAGTATATATGCATGCTTTGAACCTTTAAATTAGCCCAGAAACATCTAAACTGTAAGAATTTAAATTTTAGGTTTTTAGGGTTCATATCCCATGAATCTTCTAATTCTGTGGTGGAAATGTGTTATATCTTGTTCCATTGCACTCATATGACATCTAGGACACTCCAGAAACATTCTTGTTTGATTTGTGTAGCTATATCTCTTACGCGTAGATTAAGGGTTTAGGGTTTAAGTAATTTTACGCCTAATTCTTTATGTGTGTATCTGATATGTTCTTATGCTTGTTTTGTGATCTAAAAGATGTTTGGAATTAACTGCAATCAAGTTTTCATGTTTATATTTAACACGTTAATTATTCGTAATGTCAGAATCTTCAGGTGTTCAAACCGTTACGCTTAATGAATATTTTTATGCCTAAAGGTAACGGCTAAGAGAAATCTTACGCGTAACTCTTACACATAAGAGGTCTACAGTGGATTACGCGTATCTTGGAAAGATATTCGTAAACAAGGCTTGCTACGCATAAGCTTTACTCGTACGAGTAAAACTTTACACATAACATCTAGCTTATTCCTATGTGTAAGCCTAAAGCCTTTGAACTTGTCTTACGCATAAGAAACTCTTACGCATAAGCTTGGTCTTACGCTTTAGCTTACTCCTACGCATAAGCTCCTTTCTTACGCATAAGGATCCTTGTGACACAAAGCCACTGTTCACTACATTTTGGCATGTTACGCATATGTTACTTGTTAAATGTTACGCATAAGTCATAAATACCTGATGTTTCATATAAGCTTACAAAAGTTAAAATGTTGTGTGTTAAGTGAAAATTTGGACTTTGCAATTTCAAAATTAACACGTTCACGTAACTTATCACATCAACTTCAAACAATTGGACAAATGTGACTTAGGACTTGTAACTAACATAAAAATGTTACCATCAAACAAGGAATTAGATAATAAATCAGACTAAAACAAACACATTGTGTTTCCATATGTCTGTCTTTTTGTCTAATGTCTTTCAGATCACAAAATGGCTGCAAATCAAGCTAATATCAACGCCCCAGCTGAGCTCTCGATGGCAAACACATTCCCAGCTGGATACGACAAAACAATTGGCAAGAACAATCTCCATGTCATCTTCAACAACTTCATATGCTCATGATCATCTTGCAGAATTGCTGTGGACATCCTTCTGCAACATCCATTCAAATTCATGCTCACAAAGTCGTCCTGATGATGAGTAAGATTCAATGGATGAGGAAATACAATTTCGTAAGACATTAAATCAGAAAAGGATGGAATACCATGCTTCAATCTTTCCGGTTAATCAACCCGGTGGGGCAGGAGGGTCAAGCAGTAGTCCTCCACTTATGGAAGATCCATTGCAAACAACTCTTACCTCATCCGATCAGGTTAATCAACCCGGTAAGGATCAGGGTGTCACTGTCACTACAACTGTTGAAATGAAGCAAACACAACAATAACTAAAACAACCGCAAGAAGAAAAGCATGGTGAAGATGTGGAAATATATGACGAAGGAGATTACGATCATGATAAGGATGAAAGGGTCACTGATGATGATAATTTGGTGGTTGAAGAGGAAATGATGCGAAAAGAGGCTGAAGAAGCTGCTAGAGCTGAAGAGGAAAAGTTAAAGAAGGAATCAGACAACTACATAGTTGACAATCCAATACACAAACCTCAATAGTCTTCTGAACCACCTCTTGACACTTCCACCAAACCCAAATCATCATCTCAATCATCACCTCCATCAACAAAAGAAACAACTTAGTCAACAACAAAATTTGTTAAGAAAGCAACTCCATCCGATGATTCGACAAATGGTTAAGCAGGTTATTACCACTACACAACAAGCTACACAGCCACTACCATCTGATCAACCAAGGGATTCAGAAACCACACCATCAATGGAGAAAACCATTGATCACTTTACATACACTGGTGGTGAGGATCACGATATACCTGAGCCCCAACCTGAACCTCAACCGAAATTTAGATCAAGTACATTACTGCACTCCTTGTTTTCATACGCGTCAATTCAAAGAGCGTGCTGAAGATCTCCACCTCGGGGTTGAATCTTACCAAAAAACAACTCAATTTCACCGCCCCACTCCTACACTTCAACGGAATCAATCAAGAACCTCAGTACAAAATCGTTTATAAACCAAAGTTTGGGCTCGTCTACCGAAGTGAAAATCATCATACTTGCTTCTTGGCTTTCGATGAAATTCACAAAGTTCTATGACGCCACCCTGAAGATGGTTCGAGATGGATTGGCATATCGTTTGAAGGACATTGAGTTGGGTACAATTCAGACGAAGAGTTGGAATTCAAAGGATCGCAAGGATGTTCTTCGGTTTATCTCTAGGATTGATGAAAGGTTGATTCTTCGGGATCAGATGCAACGGTTAGAGAGCTATGTGGGAGGATGACTAAACTTTCTGATTCTGACTTTCTAACGTCCTCATAAAGTTGTTGATCGTTTGCAATCATTGGGTACTCTCTTAACTCTCTTGATTGTGATTTTGTTTGTGTGATATATTCACAATGGCTTGTGCACACATAACAGTGTACAACCCGTACTTGTAATGAAAGGACCCTGTGGTACGCATCAGTGCCACAATCCTATAAAAGGAGCGAAAGCTTCTTACTTTTGAGTAAAACTTATCAAAACTTTCATTTTTCAAAGTTTTGCTCAAAAGAACAAGTACTTCCCCTTATGACTTTCAAAACCTCAAAAGTTAATATCACTTGTTGAGGGGGAGTATTTGCCTAAAAATTTTGTTCACAAATGGTTCTTCGTGGAAATCTTCCCACAAAACTCGAAATGGACATATTCGATATCAAAATTTCGTCAAAAATAACATTTATATGCCATTTTTGAGGGGGAGAAAAATTGTGTGATACAAATATGTTGTGAAAATTGTGATTGAATCTTCGTGCTAAAGAATTAACCCATGAATTGATGAGATCTGAACTGTCATACATCGAAAAGATTTGTCTTTCAAGACTTATCCAAGTAGATTGTACCTATTCGAGAAGCTCTTGATAGACATGAACTTTGACGGGTTTGACAACCTTTCGAGGTTTGTCCACACCTTCAAGGTAGTTATTAGAGCTAGTTGTCACCTAAAAGCTGACAATGTAACTCTTTAACTATGCAACGTAACCGTGTCTCGCGGGGAATTGTCTATCTTGAGTCGATCAATTCAAATGTGTGCGCTCTTCTCTCACCGTGCAGATTTCTATCAAAACACTTAAGCACTTGTTGAGGGGGAGTATTTCTGCAAAATATAAAACTCTCACAGTGGTACAAAATGTTTTTACTCATAACCACTTAGAGAGATTTTCATGAAAATGGTTTTATGGCAACATAGGTTAGTCTTGGAGCTACAAGGTGACTAAGGTTAGGAATAACCGTCCTATGATCCGCTAGAGCCGGAGGGATCTACCCAAGGACACCACCAATAGTTAGAATTTAGAAGTCCTTAGGTATGATTATAAAAAGGAGAAAATGAGAATCGGAGAAAAAAGGAGTTGAAGAATTAAAAAGAAATGTAAAGAAAAGGGTGAAAACAAATAGCCCTCCAAATTATTCAACTTAGGGCAGACATCGGGTTCAATACATATGCTACTGGTTGTCACTAGATGACACCGGTATTGAAGATCAAAGTCGTCATGGACCCAGTGACGCATGCACTAAACCTTCTCAACCATTCGAGTTTCTCTCAACAGAAGCTTGTTTCATTCTCACAGGGAATCCTACGTAAACTATCGGTTTTCTCTTAGAGATTGCTGGTATTGAAGAAGGAGAACCTCTCCCTAGTCTCCGCTCAGGAAAACCAAAGCGCACTATTGAGTCTAGAGCCACGAGATTCATCAAAAGATCTCTTAGGAACACTTGACATTTCATCACTTGTCGTTCAACAATAAGGACGCAAGTGATACTATTCTAGAATCCTACACAGATCTTAGCAATCTGTCGAGAACATTTATGAGGGGTTCACAACTATGATCCTCAGTGATTGAATGGAAACTCCTACCAGGGTCAACATCAAACAGCCCTGACAGCAGGTCACTTCGGTAACTCCTTGTGGGTTACGCTTAGTGTTGTCTCAAATGGTCTACAGTCGTGGGGTGATGCTTCGGTGTACCTCAGCGACTCACCTGAACTGTAGGTGTACTTCGGTACATCGTGTTATCCTACTTGAGGGACTCCAGTTCAGGAACATCCTTTGCAAGAATTAGAGATTTGTTTTCACACTATGCTGTTAACACGCTCGAAGTTCGAACTTGTAAGTGCTGGAAATCCCGCTAAGGAGATTCCTTTCAAGAATCGAGTCCTGAAGATGTGGGTCATTACTTGAACTTGTTCAATGTAATGCCAACTGTCCCTTATGGGATTCAGACGGTTGATTCACCCGACCAAGGTGAATGGAATCAAGAGATTCATCAGAAGAACAATCGTAGTGGTCAACTCTTTAAGAAACGACCACAATGATCGATTGGTGTTTGTCACTAACCCATTCTTATGTTTTCTTCTTATGGATGCTCCTGGTAGATGATCGTGCAGATTCTCCACATGCTCATACCAACAACAACACATATTGAAGTTCTCTCGAAAGGCAACACAAAAGTCAGAACGATTCTTCCCCAAAGCCAAAGAATCTACAAAGTATAAAGACTAAGAGAACTACATCTATCCTGATATCCAACGTCAAAGAGCGTGTGAGCATGTTGGAGAAGGACGTGGAGACACCTGAGCAACGAAGCGGACCTGATGCAGATTACAACAACATAACATCACCATATCCACACCAGAACAAAGAACAAATATTAATGAAGACGTTAAAGCTGAAAACTTCAAATAAAAAAACAAGATCCTCACACTGGGGAGATTGTTAGAATCAAGGCACTTCTTCTCACAAGAAATAAGAATGTCAGAAGACGTCAAAGCAACTATTACATCAGCACCAACAACGTTTCAAGATTACTTAAGTTATTAATTACCAACACTTAGGGGGAGATTATTGGAATCACTCCTAAACTATATTTCAAGTGTTTGTAATTAACATGTAATAGGTTGCTTAATTAGGCTTTTAAGTTAGTATTAATGGCAAGGCTTATGTAGAAAGACCATAAGCCTTGACCCAAGCCCAATAAGGAAGGAAGGGAACTTGTGTGTTTCCCTAGTTCCTTTCCCTATAAATAATGTTGTAAACCTTCATTTGAAGGTTGGTTGTTCACATTTCATAATACATCTACGCATAAATTTCTTTCATTCTTATTCGTGTGTTTGTGTGTGTGTTCATCCGATCACTTCTTACCTTATTTCTAACATATTGATGCTTGTGTTACAATATGTTAGGTCACCATATTGTAACACAAGCATAAATATGTTAGAAATAAGGTAAGAAGTGATCGGATGAACACACACACAAACACACGAATAAGAATGAAAGAAAGTTATGCGTAGGTGTATTATGAAATGTGAACAACCAACCTTCAAATGAAGGTTTACTACATTATTTATAGGGAAAGGAACTAGGGCAACACACAAGTTCCCTTCCTTCCTTATTGGGCTATATGAACCAGATCCTACAGATGTATATTGGAATTTTCCATGTCAGGATTCCTGTGTGTCATGGAAATTTTATGATAAGTGTGATGTTCATCATTTGTCCACAAGAAGTGGAGTTGATATGTTCATGTTGGCAGAAGTAGAGTATCCATTGTGTGCTGAAGTGCTTCAAGTAATGTTACTCTCAAAGCTTCAGTATGAAAAAGAATCCATGGCTGCTGAAAAGCTCATCAAAAGGATATATGATCAATTGTTGGCCAGAATAGTTGATCAGATTGAAGAAGAAACAGTAGTCAAAAGGAGACGAATGAGGTAAAATTGTTTGAAAGAATTTTAGTAAATAAAAAATAAAAAAAATAATAATAATAAAAATAATTTTATGGTGTTCAACTCACCATATCTGTGTGGATGAAGAGTTGGCTAGCCCACAAGATCATGGCTTATGGTAAAGGCTATAGAAACCCATGACTAGTCTAAAAGGGTACAGCTTTTGGTAAAGACCAATCAAATCTGTTGATAGTTGCTGGTTTGCTAAAAATCAGATGGTTATCAATGTACCATGGTCTTATACACCAAAACATTGGCTACTCCAGTAGTGATGGCTAATTGGTAAAGAGACATCAAATCCATCAAATTTTCTATGATTCACCTCTCACAGAAGTTTACACATCTGGAAGTGATGAGAATAGTATGAAACTTTCATGTTTTGATGTACAGATAGTCATAGTTGCCGAAAAGACTAAGGAGTGCTAAAATTTTGCTGATATGATGCTGCACAGATCACATAATGAAGACAATCTTAAGGATGCATCTTAAAGATAATTCCAAGATCCTCAGGAAGTTTAAAAGAACTTGAAGTTCACAAGTGAAGATCAAGTTAGGGGAGGATTGTTGGGAATTATATTTTGTAATGTTTAAGTCTTGTTTAGTAGTTAAGTCTGGTAGCATTAATAGTTAAGTCTGGTAGACCAGACTTAAGTCTGTTAGTAGTTAAGTCTGCCAGTTTAAAGATGTTAAGTCTGGCAGAACAAATAGTCGTTGGTTAAGTCTGTTTATGTCCAAAACAGAATAGTTGTTAGAGTTATATTAGGAATAGATATGAACGTGTAGAGATATCTTAGGAGAAAATATATTTACCCTTCTACAAGTTTGTTAGACAATTAGGGTTTCCTTGGTGTATAAAAGGATTCCTAAGGTGTTAGGTTAATGTACGAGTTGTTTGCATTAGCCTTTGAGCAAATTAATAGAAAATACGGAGTTAGTAATTCTTGTGTTCTTCATACTTGTGTGTTAAGATTCCGCATTAACACATCAAGCTTTTGCTAAAGAGTTCTTCATATAGTAAATTGAATTTATTCAAGTTTACTATTAGTCATTCAAGGCTACTTAGATCCATAAACTTTTGGACCTACATATTAGGTTCATTTTCTTCTTTTGTCGATCCAAGATATAGTTACCCTTTCCTATTGGCATCCAATCATAAGATGGCTTAATCTGATCACGAGAATTGTGGGAGCAGGAGCGAGAACATTCTCATAAACCATGTTATATGCATACGTTAGTCAACATAGATAGACATACATACAGATATACGGTGTTCGACAACACCCAAACAATATTCGACTAATAAAAGTCAATCCAACATCGAAACTCATTCAATCAGATCATACAAAGGCATGGGGATTATATGTGAACATCAAACTCGAATCATTTAATTCTACCAATTATATCCTAGCAAAAACCTTTTTCTGTCAATTATAGGAAGATTAAATAAGCCTGTTAGATGACATAAACTTGAAAACGCTCTCCCCCTCAATCAAAGACCCGTTTTATGAAAAGTTTAAAAGAGCTGTAGTCTTCAATCGAGTGACAAATTTTATGAAAAGATTAATTCCAATTGATTTTCAAACAACTCATTTTCCACCATGTGTAACACAAATAATTTTCTGAAGAATCATAGACGGAAAAATATTTGTGTAGGAACAGCCGTCTTTTTAGCGACGTGCTTTCCAAATTTTAGTTTTAGAATAAGTGCTCGATATTAATGAAAATCAATTTTGTGTAGCACTTTTCTTTTTGAAAAGCGGGTTGCATATCTGAAAAAATAGCAAATCATTGTTTAAGCGCGGGTTACAATCTGAAATAACTGCAAGCCATATTAGGTATGTTTTGAAAAAACTTTTGAACTTCTGATCGAGCTTCTTCTAAAGACCTGTGTCATTATTGAATGACATTTCTAGGTCCGTAGATGTTATCGATACCAGAAGACATGCCTTGAAAAACTATTTTTGGTATTTTCTAATTTTTTATTTTTGTGGGTTTTTTTTTTTTTTTTGGTTTTATGTATTTCTATTTACATTTTGGTTTAAGATATGTACAAAGTAGATAATTCAATTTAGGAAGATGTTGACACGAATACCAAAGTGAGGATATCGTTCTGCACGTGTAGGAGTCAGTAGTCAATTTCACCACCAAATATTTCGAGGCTCCTGAATAATCGTCTGAACATGTGCCTTCTCAATGTGATGCTTTGGTAGCTTCCCCCCAAACTGAAAATCATCTTCTTGAGACCACTTCCCCCAAGTAGTTGAAGTGATGCAAACAGTCTCATTGTATGAAGCTCAAAGACCCAAAGAAAACGATAACACCGAAGTAACAAGTTGAAACACTGATCATCTTTGCGGTTATCAATCCCGGAATAAATGATTAAGCCCGATCACATGAACCTGTTGTGTGTCCCAGATGTACACATTACTCTGCGGTTTTGAGCAGTTGTCTATTCGGGGGAACAATATATCAATATCTTCATTTCACCAATGCATTCCAGTTATCTTAAATATAACAACTCAGTCCATAATGTACACATGTACCCAACACAAGTCAAAACGATAACACCAAAGTAACATGTTGAAGCATTGATCATCTCTGCGGATATCAACTCCGGAATAAATGATTAAGCCCGATCACGTGAACCTGTTGTGCGTCCCTGATGTACACGTATCTCTCCCCTGATGGTTGTGATCTCATCGGAATCAGCATAACATTGTGTACATGAATCACTAACCAGAAGCACTTTACCATAAATCATATTAGCTCGTAAGAATATGTCAATAAGCAATATCATCTCAAGCTCCAAATATTCTTCTCATATTTCTTCCCACTGAAAGCTGAAGTAATACATACCACAAGTATTAAGAGACTACTTCCCCCAAGTAGTTGGAATAATACACCAAAAGCCACGAGTTAAAACACTGAGTTTCTCTGCGGTTATGACATTTTTCTTCCCGGAACTACTTCAATAAAGAAGAAGTATAAATTTCATCACGTGTACTCGTTGTTCGTTCATATGTATGTCTCCTTCCCCCTTGCTGGTTTTTTTACCTCAGAATCAGCAACACATTATACATACATATAGTTGAAATCTTGTGAGAAGAACAAAATTGGTTCCAATGTATCATGTGAGAATCAACTGCTATTGAAACTCTCTCTGAATATCTTTATCAACCCATATGTAGACAACTTGAAGTGACAACTGATGAAGCAAACCCGATATACCAAACTTGAAGCTCAAGTAGAATTCCCTATGCTTGTGACTTAATCTTCCACTAATGTTGGAAGAACGGTGTAGAGAATGTATGCCCCAAGAAAATCTCTAAGTACTCAATACCCAATCAAAGTATGAGATATTAACACCTCTTGCGATTATCCACAACGTCACCTGCGTGTGAAACTGAGTACTACAACGTAACTCCTTTAAGTGATGGTTAACCAGGTCTTCAACCAACCACCTCGATTGCTGGTAACTAGATAAACCAAGTCTTCAACTTAACTCTTAAGCACGAGCAAGTTATCATTGAAAGTCATGCATCCAACCAAACCTGACTTCAAGATAAAATAAGATCACGCCTTTGTGAAAGACAACTTCAATCTCAATTAAGTGATACTCGATCAACTCCGTAGTCATCCTTACTGTCAACTACCCAACAAGTGAATAAACATACAATCTAATGTACATCGATCCACTGAATGAACCGGATCAAATGATTCCTCAACATTGATGCCTTCTTCCTAACGATATCCACGTGCTACCAACCTTGCCTTGTTTCTCAACCCTCCTTCCAGTTCATCAAGTTTGACATTGAGTATCCACTTTAAAGTGATAATCATAGCGCAATCTGGATGAGGAACGAGCTCCCAAACTTCAAGCATTTCAAACTCATTAAGCTTTTCTTGCATAGCTTCAATCCAGTAGGATTCAGTCAATGCTTCTTTGTAAGTTTTAGGTTCATTTGAGGATATGAAAGCATCATAGTAAC
Source organism: Chrysanthemum seticuspe (assembly GCA_019973895.1). Taxonomy (NCBI): domain Eukaryota; kingdom Viridiplantae; phylum Streptophyta; class Magnoliopsida; order Asterales; family Asteraceae; genus Chrysanthemum; species Chrysanthemum seticuspe. The sequence continues at coordinate 100,191,818 of BPTQ01000004.1, forward strand.
AAAAACATGGCTATAGTGGGTAGTTGGAGGCGTATAGAGACTGGTCTGGGAGATTCACCAATAATGTCTTCAAGAGGATGAGGTTGTCATTTTCCTTAATGTTCATGTGGTTGATTTACAGAGTGCACATTGATAGGAACAATAATCTGTGAAGAAAGAGATTCTTCAGAACCAGGTTTTGGGAAAGAAATACCAAAGAACGAATCATTATTCATGAGTGCAACTACAATATCATGATTGTCATTATCAACGCCTTGAGGAATAACTGGAGATTGGGTTTCTTGAGTAGTCTGAGTTGTGCTTCTAGATGGTGCATCTTGATCAATGAAAATTAAAGAAGGTGAACCAGTTGAGTCAGAAGGAACCGAAGCAGGTGCTTCAGGAACTGGATGATCAACATTTGTTGGAGGTTGGAAGTATTCATCAAACATAGGTTAAAACAATTAATCCCAGATTCCCAGTCATCCTTAGTAATTAGAACATTAAGCGTTGGAGGAGAGTCACATGACCATTATTCAAATATCCATCAACATGTAGTTAATTCACACTTCTCCCCCTCAAAAGTTGCATATGAGGTTGCTATTTTTGATGGAACAAGTGAATAAGAATATGAGCAAAGGTAAGTAGATCCACTTGATGACTGAACGAACATGGAAAAAGTATGAAGCATGTTGATGAGAATGGTCATAAACAAGAAGATTTCTTCTCTTCCGAAGATAAAGCGCACTAAAGCTGACGCCTTTCTTTTCTTTGAGGAAGGGGGCCTGAAGTGTTATCTGCAGACGTCATTATGTTGACATTGAGGACCGAGGCTTGAACTAAAGTGTTCAAACGTCATTGTAGACTTACATCAACTTTGACTTTCCTGATCTCCTGAATCAGAAGAAATTCGTGCTTTAGTCATCCAAACTTTGAGTCTTCCCATGTAGTGAATGATCGATGTACATGCAGCTGAGTAAGGACTACCTACACTAACATTACAAACTTGATTGCATATATATGGGTTAGTGATCGACATCAGTATCCTAACCCTTGGGGGTTTCACGGTCAACCATGGTTTTGCCATTGGTAAGCAGCTTTCCGGTAGGTATCCACTTAAGTCCGGCATCCTTAAAAAATTCTACCATTTGGTATCCACTTATGGCAAGGTCTAGGATCGTTAAGCTTCTTATCATTATTCCCAGTCTCCAAATATTTAGCAGTTGGTATCCACCTAGGAGAAGTTTTAGGTTTGTTTTGCTTCTTATGCATTGTAAATGACTTACTGTAAATCCTAGACTTAACAGGTTAAACCTTAGCTATGTTCCTCAATAAACCAAGAGGCATCATACGAGGTTGTGAGCCTAAGATTCGATCCTTATGAAGGAGTGCCCATTTCCTATCCTTTTCTAGATCATAGTTCTTGTACAAGTCATTTATCTCATAAAAAATTTTAATTTTTGTGCTCGGTTACGACACTGTTTTCGAACTAATCCTAGAGGAGCTGGGAGTAGGAGTAACTACTTGTTGAGGTTCAACAGAGCCAGAAACAATTTTATTAGGCAAATAATGTGGAGTGACTGGTTTTGTCAAAACTTGTTTCACATCAACTTGGGAGGAAAACTGAGTTTTTGAAGATTTTAGACGCTCAGATCTAAACGCATTCGGTTGTCTAACAACTGATTGCTTTCTATTAGATTGTAAAATTGGTTTCCTCAAGATTGATGGTTTTGCAAACTTAGTGTTCACACTATTCCCTGCAATTTTCCTAAGCTTGTTCTTTAATGCTACAATCGTGAAACCCTTTTCCTGAAGTTGAGCTTTGAATTCATCATTTTTGGCTATCAAAGAAGTTGTTTGTTCTATAGTTTTAGTCCTGATTTCTTTGATTGAGTCACCTAGGTCCTTTTAATGCCTTTTCAAAGTCTCATTTTCTGTAAGTAATTTAGCCACATAGATTGACAGTTCAATATTTCTTGCCTTAGTTGCATCAATGTCCTGGTTAGTTTTGACTAAATTACTTTTCTTATTCATATCAGAAATATGTTTCTTCAAATTGTTAATTGTCATGTTTTTAGATTGAAGATGAGCTTTTAACTCGTTTATTTAAAAAATTCAAGAAATTCCGGATTTTTACATGGTTTCTTGGTTTCAAAACTTTCTTCCTTTCTTTGTATTTCAAGTTCAAGTGAAATGCAATGTTTTTCAATTTTTGAGAATTTGTTTGAAAGTTCAATAAATGCTTCTTTATCAACCATATCATTTGTTTTGAAATAATTAGTCTCAGCTTCAACCAAAGAACATATGTTAGAATCATGTTCAGCACCTTGATCAGTGTGTACAAGTATATTAGCAGATGCATTATGTTGAACAGTTAAGTGTACCTCAGCACATGACACATGTTCATTTACCGGTCTGATATCTGCATCCACATCTTGTGTAACAAGAGTCACTGAACTGCTGGTTGTGTTAAGCTTATATGTCTCTGATCCTCTGCATTCACTGACAACTGATCCATCATCCGATTCTTTACCCAGCTCAAAACTACTATCTCTTGATTGCACCCGACATTCATTCACCTTGTCATCGTACTTAATTTTGTGTTGTGCTCTTTCCTCAATGTACTTCTTAACATTATCCATGTATTGGATTAATGTTTCTCTGAACACATCAGCTTCCATTCCAGTGTGACTAGCAAAGCACATTTCTGTCATATCATCTTCATAATCCCAACCGCATTCACCATTGATGAATGAATGAAATGGTTTGTTGATCACCTGAAGTGTAACCTTGGATTCGACGTCTTGAAAATTTTATTTGTCAAGTTGTTGTTCAAGTTACTCTAAGTTCAAGAATAATGTGCCCGTGAAAGTCTGTACATCTTGACCGAAAAACGTCTTAAATGCTCGTACGAATCCCATCTTGAATCCAGTTCCCACTAAAAGTACCATGAGGTGTGAATGAAGTTGTCAAAAATGTTCAATGCAACTATCCTTTGCATGATCTTGAAATGATTGTACTTGGTGCAACTCTCTCTCCGATGAATTTATGCATAAAGATTTCAGATTATCATTATCCGACTCAGACACGTTAATCTGTTGTACATTGTTGGGTATCTTCTGTTCATCAATCACGTCATACAATTTGAGTATCTCAGATACAACTGAATCTGAAGTGTTAGGCATGATGTTAACGTGCACGGTATTTTACAAATATATGATTTAAACAGAGACATATAATCTTTTGCGGGATTTTACAAAATCAAGAAGAAACCGTGAAACGATGACCAATTGAACGTGTTAAGATAACTGATGGATCAACACAATGATAGAAGATTGTGTGTTAGGAGTGATGATTGTTTGAAGGATTAGCTGAAATGTTGTTTGGTTGTATGTTGTTGATGCGGAAATTTGATTTCAAAACTTAAAAACTTCAATATCTTCTTTTTAGAGCGGTTATAGGCCTCGAAGGTTGACCCGAATGGAATTTAGTCTTGCTGAGTTGCCATTGATGAAAGTAATTGTTATAAAGTTGATGTAGGATCGATTCAACGATAAAGGAGTTGTGTTTGATGAAGATTAAGCACGGTTGTTGTAGTGAAAATTTGGTCTGAAAACTTAAAAACTTCAATAACTTCCTTTTGGAGGGGATTTGGGTCCCGAAAAATTTGTTTCATGACTTTGTCGTGAAACCTCACAATCTTCAGAATGTTCCGGTCGTTTTGACAGGTATTTCGCGGAAAACGGAGTTACGGATCAAAAGTTATGGCCGTTTGAAGTTTTGACGTAAAAAGTCAACTTTGGTCAAACCGCAAGTGGTCAAACTGCAAGTAGTCAAAACGCAATGTCAAATCGCAGTCCACTGATGCAAAAAGCAACAGCAAATCGCAAAGGCAAAACGCTGAGTCAAATCGCAGTACCAAAACGCAGACCTCAAAGCGCAACACCCCAAATCGCAACTTGTCGAACCGCAACTTGTCAAACCGCAACTTTTCAAACCACAACTTGTCAAACCGCAACTCTTCAAACCTCAACTCTTCAAACCTCAACTCCTCAAACTGCAAGTCTTTATCAAAACGCAACACAAAATGACAAAACGCAATGTCACTTTCGAAGAAGTACACTTGTCACTCTCAATCTGTTTTGTCTTTTTATACACTTTTAGCTAATATCCAAACCACAAATTTGTCTTTTAGCTCAAATCGCAACTTCCTTGTACCTTGTTTTGGTCAAATTGCAGCTTAGAACTTTGTCAAATCGCAAGTTAGAAACCTCAAACCGCAAGGAAGAACAAAATTAAAAAAATCTTCGAAAATCAATCAAAAAACCCAAACCACTAATGAAATACGCTAAGCAAATACTAAACAAGACTCATACATCGACTCTACACATGAAAGTACAAACCAAAGGAAAGACCATCGGGACCTAGGGATTTATCAACCCCACTTTCCCATACCGCCTTCTTAATTTCATCTCGGGTGATATTGATTTCCATGTCAGTCTGCTGCTCAAAACTCAATTTGTTTAGGAAATCTATATCGATATGTAGACACGAATCCAAAGGTTTATCAAAACGATTAGCAAAATGAGAAACAAACTCACTTTTCACTAAATTAGGATACTCGATCCAAACACCTTCTACCAATATAAATCAGATAGCAAGTTGATTTCTTTGTTTATTAAGGACTCTGTGATAATACTTTGAATTTTTGTCTCCTTCGATCGCCCATTTGATTTTGGTTTTTTTGCGCCATCTCCAACGAATCCAACTTATCTAACTCTTGTAAGAAACTTTGGAATACGATTTTTTTTAAAATTTTTTTTGTTTTTACATATCCTTCCACTTATGTAAATGAATCATGTCTGCATGTCTCAGGATGATTAGATGAAATGAAGAAAGAAAATAAGTGAATTTCACCTGTTATTTTGGATATATAAGTAGAAAGAAAGGGTTATGTTATCCCCACATCCTCTTCCTCTAATGTGATATAAAAAGGGTAAATGTACAAAAAAATTCTTTTGTCCCCCAGTTTACAATACAATAAAGTTTTTTATCAGTTTCTGTTACGTGTTTTCTGACAGTTTTAAGCTTTTGACTTATTAAATTTTATATTTTATGTTTCGTACTTTCTGGTTTATAGTCTTTTATATAAACAAATTATATAATAATAATAATAATAATAATATTATTATTATTTTTGTTATAACTAGAGGAGTGGGGGCTCAATTAGTTTCTCGGCTCCTCATTAATTTTCTTGTAAATCCTATGATTTTATAATTAAGTTATGTTTTATAAAATAATAATAATAATAATAATAATAATAAGAAATTAGTGGGAAGCCGCGATACTAGCTGAGAAATAATAATAATAATAATAATAATAATAATAAAAAGAAAAAAAATGAAAGGATGTCATTTGTAAAAGAAATAAAAAATACGGGAATAACCTCTCATCACAGAAAAAATATATATAAAACGATAGAATAAGGATCAAATAAGAAATATAATTAAGATGAGAAGGATGAGAAGAAACTATAATCACAAATCCCTATTATTTCTCATTCTTTTTATTTCAATAACTTTTCTCACTAGATCCATTCGCTAAACAAATATATTAACTGTTTGGATTTATTTTAAGATTATTTCTTTAGAAGTTATGTAAATAACTTGAAAAGAACGAAAAACTGAAATGAAAGTATTTGGTCAAAAAAGGAATAATTAGACCAGTCAACTTTTAGCCAAGAGGGCTATGCAATTTGCAACGCGTAACACCATAAAATGTCAAAATTTACCATATCTCACCAGCTGTACTCTGCGTTCCCATAACCCTATTGGCTCACCCCCACAGGATAACATCAAGTACCTCGATCCTTTACACAATCCAAACCGCCTTTCCATTTACTAGTGGTTTCCCTTATCGTACACCTCACTTTTCTGCTAAACGTACACCTAACTCACACTCTTCCCATCATAACCTCATACTACTAGACTGCCACTCTACCCCGCAAGTGGCTTCTTTTAGCAGGTTTGAGATAATAAAATCTTCCTAGATTTGAATAGCTGTTTTTTGTGTTTCGTGTCTCAAGTTACTGCCTTCATTTTTAGGTCTGGAAAATCTAGAATAGATCTGGGGTTTTATCATGCAAATGGGTTTTGTATTAATTGGATAAACGTTATCTTTTTTTCATTTTCTTCATATGCTACAAGACAAGTCAAGAAAACAAGTTGGATAAACCTTGAAAGTGATATATTTTTATTGTTGTCAAGTTGCGTATTTGAAAATAATTAAAGATTTCAATCTTTTAAAAATTTTCTTGCACCATGGCTAACCGATGGTGGGCTGGAAATGTGGGGATGAATCCGATGACATCTGCTGGTCAGCCGCCGTCGCTCCACCTTCGGCACACTGCGGATGACGAGAAGCCGATAAATAGTACAAACAGCTCAAACCCTAACCCTAACCCTAATCCTAATGCAATGAATGACAACCAAGATGAAGAGAACGATGAGGAGTATGGTGAGCAAGATCACCATAACACGGGTACCGGAGGCTCGTTGGAACTATCTGAACCAACAAGCTCCGGAGGAACCAGACGGCCTCGTGGAAGGCCGCCTGGTTCGAAAAATAAACCTAAACCCCCAATAGTGATTACTAAAGAGAGCCCTAACGCTCTCCGTAGTCATGTGTTGGAAATCACTAGTGGAAGTGATATATCCGATTGTATATCTACGTTTGCACAAAGACGCCATCGTGGGGTTTCGGTGTTAAGTGGGTCAGGGATTGTTACAAACGTTACTCTTCGTCAGCCCGCCGCTCCTGGCGGTGTTCTGACTTTACAAGGACGGTTCGAGATACTTTCCTTGTCAGGTGCTTTTTTGCCACCACCTTCACCACCCGGGGCAACTGGGTTGACTGTGTACTTAGCTGGTGGTCAAGGTCAGGTGGTCGGTGGTACAGTGGTGGGTCAGCTTTTGGCTTCTGGTCCAGTGATGGTAATTGCTGCTACGTTTACTAATGCTACTTATGAAAGGCTGCCGTTGGAAGATGAGGGTGGTGGAGCAGGTGAAGGGAGTGAAATGCAGTTGCAGCAAACTTCAGGGGTTAATAATGTTAGTAGTCCAAAATCTGGAGGGGGTGTTTCACAGACAGAGAATATTGGTTCTTCTTCAATGCAGATTTACAATACACCCCCCAAGATATTGCCAAATGGTCCAATGCATCAGGATATGTTTTGGTCAACTCCACCACGTCCTCCATCATCTAATTTCTAGGTATTTTGTATCTTCAGTACTAGAAAACTAGAAATGTAGGACTTTATTTTGTTCCTTGAATAGTCTAATTAGAACTCATTAGGGTTATTTTATTTACTTTGTTGCTGTTTTTGTGTTGTAAGTTTCATGTGACATTTTCTATGTTGGGTCAAGTTTTAATTGGATGGTTTTTGAATCTAGTTTAATTTCTATATTTAGAAACAATCTTCTTTCACAGAAGTGTTGGTTTCTTGTTGCATACTATAAAAGATCTTGTTGCTGAAGTTTCCATTTTTAACAATGCAGAACTTGTATCGAATCTGGTTACAGAAAAATGATAATTTAACTTTTTTAAATAAGAAAGTTGAGGGGTTCAATCATCTTTTTACCAAGTTTCTTTTCTTTGGTTTGAAGATTCATCCACTTGCGTTAGGAGACGATTGCTTTGTAAATATACTTTGTTTATAATTGAATTTAATTTTTGTATTGGGCTGTTAAAACTTTTTAGGTAAATTTTAGGGTAAAAGTCACATAAAATAACAACGTACTTTTTAAAATTTACCGACTTGAAACACTTACTTTTTATTAACATATACACCCACGTATTTTCAAATTTTGTTCGGACTTTATATTGTAATAAAATAATATTATTTAATCTGATATTATATTAATATAAATCGGTCATATGGGTGAAGTCGGAACAAAATTTGAAAATACGTGGGTGTATATGTTAATAAAAAAGTAAGTGTTTCAAGTCGGTACATTTTAAAAAGTACGTTGTTATTTTATAGTTTTTACCCTAAACTTTAATGTTTTAAAAATAGGTTATTTACTAATTTTCAAATATATCAACTTATGTTATTTATATTTACTGGCGCCAATCAAAGTGATAAATAAATAATTTATCTTTTATTGGATTCGTTAAAATCGGTTAAAAAAAATCTTTGATTGATTCCTTAAAATCATTTTGTTTAAATTTGAATATAATTTTTGTATTGGGCTGTTAAAACTTTTAGCTAAACTTCAATGTTTTGAAAATAGGTAATTTACTAATTTTCAAATGGGTCACTTGATTCATACACACTTTGACTACACACTTATAGGTCTAATAATTGTGTTTTATTGTTTTAATTATTTTTATTATTAAATAAACCATCATTAAATAATTATTACTTTCTTTTTTTTTAAATATTAATAAATTAATTATTTTGTTATTATTGTGACTTTTTTATCATGTATATTTTTACAAGTAATTGTTAAATAATAATTAACTAGTTATACTTTTTTATTTTATAAAAATATACTACAATTATTTTATAAAAATATACTACAGTAATAAAAATGTAACAAATATTACAAGTATCATCATTTAAAATTAAATGAAGATTACAAGCACACAATTAACTTTTTTTTTTTTAATGTTTTCACACGTTTGGTCTGCTTTCACATGTTTCGGTCCGTTTTCTTACGGTTCAGTCCACTTTCACATGTTTCGGTCCGTTTTCTTACGGTTCAGTCCACTTTCATACGTTTTCGGCCGTTTACATACGTTTACGCTTGTTTTTTACGTTTTCGTCCGTTTTTCTACATTTTTATCTTTTTATATATTAGTATCCACTATTAGATTAAACTAAATAGATGATGAAGTTTAGTCCTTCAGTATCAATAAAAACTTAGTCCTGTATATTAGTATCCACAAGTCTAACAAAAATTTTGTAACATTTTTTGTTTTCACTTAAACACCTTTTCCAATATTTTATATTATCATAAAACACAAAAATATTCCTAAATATTTTCAAAAACACAAATAAGAAAAATGAACAGAATAATCATAGTAATATAATAAGTGATGTTTATTATCATTTCTTTCATATATACTTGGTAAAATACTAAATTCTTATCACATTTGATATGAATTTAATATTTTACATTCTTAGTTGTGTATCACAACTGATAACACATATATGATGAAGAGTGTAATACTCTTCATCTTTCTCACAGTGTTATATCACAAGAGATAAATAAGTATCACTTAAAAATATCAAAATGAATAAAAAAGAAGCAAACTATGAAAATAAATACTTGACATATTCTAAACATCAAACAAGTGTTGCATTAAATTAGCATTTTTTGAACAAAATAAGAATTCACGTAAGAAAATAGAAGAAAAGGTAAGAAAACAGACGAAAACGAAAGAAAACGTAAAAAAACAAACAAAAACATATGAAAACGGACGAAACAGACGAAAACGTATGAAAACGTATGAAAACGGACAAAAACGTAAGAAAACGGACGAAAAAGTAACAAGACTAACGAAAACGTAACAAAACGTATGAAAACAGACGAAAACGTATGAAAACGGACGAAAACGTATGAAAACAGACGAAAACGTAAGAAAACGGACGAAAACGGACGAAAACGTAAGAAAACAGACGAAAACGTAAGAAAATGGACGAAAACGGACAAAAACGTATGAAAACTGACGAAAACGGAAAAAAAAAAAAGTGAAATTAAAAAAGTGATTAAAAATATACAAATAATGAGAAAATAAATAAGAAAGATAAAAAGAAAATAAAATGACAAGAAAAAAACATGGACTTAGGTTTAGACATATTAAATCATAGATTAATGAACATCATTAGGTCAAATTAGATGAAAGGTGTGGATTTATCCCTTAGTATTTGAGTATGCAAAATAAAGTGCCTCCACAACAATGTTGTATATTTTACAACTCATTTGGTATCTTTACATGAAAAGAAAAAACAGTTCGTAAAAAATGACTACATAGTAAAAATAAAAAAATGAAGCTAGTTATTGCCAACATATGATAGACGCGTTCTAAGTACTCGTATTAATAATTTAAATAGACTATGATATACAAGCAGTACTAAAAGAGAAATGGATAAAGATTCTTAAATAAAACAATACATAAATTTAAACGAAGTCTTTTTTCAAAGTTTGTGCAGATCAATTATTTTAATATGCAAATACAAGAATTTAGAAAGCCAATAGATTTTCTCATTTAGAAGACCTTTTTATATTTTCAAAGCTAATTTAAGTCAAAGCGTGTATTTTTAAGTCAAAATGTGTATAAAACTAATAACCCTTTTCAAATATATCAACTTATGTTATTTGTATTTACTGGCGCCAATCAAAGTGATAAATAAATAATTTATCTTTTATTGGATTCGTTAATATCAATTAAATAAAACAAATTATCTTTTATTGATTCCTTAAAACCGATTTGAGGAGTTAGAATACTAGCTGAGAGATTTAAACTATCTATCGCGGGACGGTTATTCATTTCACTATTCGAAATTGAACTGTACTAGACGGGTAACAAGACATGTGGGTATGAGTATCTGAAATGAACGGTTACATGCAATTCGAGTCATGGTTAACCGTTTTAAATGTCTTAAACATTTCATCGAGTTTAATAGTATGAACATTAACATGATTTAGGAGTGTAAAATGTCAATTTAGTAAAATCAAGAGTATTTGAATAGATTAAACTCTTTGAAGTTATTCTCTCACAATAGTTACATTCAAATAAACATACAAAACAAATAAAAAAAAAATTATTTAACATTTATAGGCTACGATCACATTAATTAATATTTATACATAGATGTGTAGTAAATGTTAACATTATGAGCATAAAAGTTGAGTAATACAATAAAAGTTGTGCAACAGTATAATTAATACTCGGATAATATTTGAATATTTAGTTAAAAACTTGCATGTACATTATATGTTGTTCGGTTCGATTAACCGCATATATTTAAAAAATATATATTTATATAAAAATGTAACCAAAATGTGATAAGCTGGTTTTGTCTTCTTTTTTTCGGTTTCTTCAGTTTCGGATATTTTGGACTCGGATTGAACGGCTCGGCTTGATTTTTCGAGTATTTTGAACACCCGTGAAAGAAAGTGTGTTCTTAAAAGGCACATTTGTGGGGTTCAAAAAAAAAGGAAAAAAAAATGCACTTGTTTGTGATTATTATGTAATTGGTTCTTAAGTTCTGTAAATTTACATTTAAGTAACTACAGATTTATAACTGCTCAGAATTATTACTTGGTTAGTCGAAGAAAAAGAAAAGGACATGTTAACCAAAACATAATCAATAAACTCAGCAAATCATGTTTTCGATACTAATAATCGTGACAATCTTTTAGTAGTCACATTTATCATGAAACACCCCAAGCATATATAATTTCTGATTAATTCTTGTTCAATGTTATTGTCGATTTGTTTATAGGGACATTAAAACGTACGTAGGTTGATGTCTTAGCCTTCGAAGTTTTGATTTATTTTCATACAACTATAAAGCTCTATTTACGAATAGCAATTTCATTTTATTAATAAACTTTTACAAAATAGGGGGTGATATGCACACCACTAAAAGTGATGTGCACACTACCAATTATGCATATCGGTGTTATAGTATGTGCATTACCGGTTTGATTTAGTGATGAAATAATCAAAAAGTGTGATATACATATCAACACTCTTATAATATAGATACAAAATGTTAGCAGATACAAATCATCAAATAACATCGTTTACAGAATTTATTTAGAAAATGTTAGCAGATACATATCATCAAATAACATTGTTTACAACATTTATTTAGGAAAGATTTTTAAAGTGTTTATCCAGATACAAAATGTTAGCAGTTTTAGCAAAACTCCGGATAAAACACTACTTATTACAGTACTTATGAGTGAAAATTGTTTTTGAAAGTTTCCCTCACACTTTATTTTTAAAACATTTAACAAAGATTAAAATGTAAAACTTACTCCCTCTAAACATTTGCATCTTATTTGCACAAAGTTCAATTATAAAGAGTTGTAAATAAAACCTTTTAGTTTTTACTTTGTGAAATTCATGAAATGAACTTAAATTGTCTACGCCTAACCAATGAGTTCAAAAACTTTTTATAAAATGAAATGCGAACACAAATATCACAATTGGAAAATCTTTTAAGCACCGAGTCTCAATTTGAATAAATGTGAGTCTTAATCATGAGTACTTGCGGTTTTAAAAAGTTTTAAGTTTTTGAAAAACGCACTCAATAAAAAATGAGACTTCTCTCATTATGAAATATGGAATTTGCAGTGGGACGTACAATCTTTTTATGAAAGCACGAGTTATGTAGCAAAACGTACATAGACTATAGGGTACATAGACTATAGGGAGGTTATTTGCATGGGATACACTATTGCAACCCCCCCTACCCCCTAGCTGCCACCTTTGTCCCCCCTTTGTCCCCCCGCTTTTTCCAGTACAACACAGTTTTTTGTCAGTTTCTGTTCCGTATTTCTGACAGTTTTAAGCGTTTGGCTTATTAAACTTTATATTTACAGTTCCGCATTTTCAGATTTATAGCGTTTTGATATAAACAAAATTATAAAAATAAAAAAAAAAATAAAAGAAAATAAAAAAAAAATAAAAAATGGGGGGGGGGGGGTCTTAATAACCAAATGGGGGGGGTATTAATAACTCACCCCATTTGCATACTCTCATGATTGATTCACACACTCATTTTTACTCTGTGAGGGTATAAATGTCAAGACACTCTATTTTAGAGTGTGCTAATCAATTAAAAGAGTGTGCAAATCACTTCCCTAAACCATATGATACATATAACTTATTATCAAGTTAAACTAAAAATAAAATATTTACTCCCCCTCTCAATATTGCACTTCATTTTCATAAAGTTTAAATATGAAGAGTTTATAAATATAGTTTTTTCGAGTAAAAACTAAACAAAAATTATGGACTGAATTTGTACAATAAAATCTAAATCTTTTGAAGTACAAGTTATGAATCGATTTGATTCATAAGACAAAACATTTACGATTTGAGGTGATTGCAAGTTATTGTCTTGAGATCATTGAGTTTTAGAAAACCTTTTAGGGTTTTGAATTTTTTTGATCAATGAATCAAGACATGAATCAAGACCGAAAAATCTCTTTTTATCGCCAGTGATAAGGACCAATGATGTTACATAGTTTAACGGAAGAATTTAACACAGGTTAGCGATAAGAGTAATGATGTTATATAGTTTCAAGATGAGGATCAATCATGAAATAAATAAAATTAAGAAAGAGAGTAGGGATTTGACCCAAACCACGAGAACGGACGATGTAATTTACTCTAAATATAATAAAATTATTATTTTTAATTAATTGATAGATATTCGTGATTTTTTTTTGGAACAACATTTTATTCAAGAAAGCTAGCAAGAAGCTAGAGTTACAAAGATACAAGATAAGGATATTTGAGCCAATCGTTCCAACTAAAATAAATAAAATTAAGAAAGAGAGTAGGGATTTGACCCAAACCACAAGAACGGACGATGTAATTTACTCTAAATATAATAAAATTATTATTTTTAATTAATTGATAGATATTCGTGATTTTTTTTTGGAACAACATTTTATTCAAGAAAGCTTGCAAGAAGCTAGAGTTACAAAGATACATGATAAGGATATTTGAGCCAATCGTTCCAACTATTCGTGATTATCGTATTTCTCCACTTATCACTTAAAAGTGCTTTAATCACGTCTATGAATCACTTATCAAATATGAAATATATGAAATAATATTTGTGAACCAATCTAATTCTTCCATTCTATACCCTCGACTAGTACCTTTTTTATTTATTTATAAACAACTCGACTAGCATTCCATTTTGTTGTACCAAACTCGAGTAGCAAATCTTTTTAGGGGTTGTTTGGTTAGACGCGCGTAATGGATTAGTAAAAGAATATAACAACGATGGAATGGAATGAATATTGTAATTGAACGAGTCATTACAGTTCCATTGACCTATTTGCTTGTTATGTAAGAATGGAATAAAACATTTACTCATGTTTGGTATGATGTAGTGAACGTTGGAAAGGAATGAAATAAATAAAATATGGCAAAATATGATTCCATGCCGTAATGTAATGAACAAAAAAATAGTGGATGGCTATATAATGATATTGGTGGTTACAGATGTTATGGAATGAACCAATGAATAAATCATTCTATTACAAAACTCAAAACAAACTACAAAAGCTTCTTTGATTAGCCGTAATGGATTAATAAATGAATATACTTGGCGATGAAATGGAATGAATATTGTAAATGAATGAGTCATTATAGTTCATTTTAGCTATTTGAATAAATCATTTACTCATGTTGTTTGATATGATGCAATGGACGTTGGAAAGAAATGAAATATGCCAAAGTGTGAGTCTATGTCGTAAGAAATGAAATAAAAGTGTGAGTCTATGTCGTAATGTTAGGATCGTATGTAAGGATGATATGGTGAATCGAGAGGTCTTGGAAGATGGAAGAACACCATCTTCAAGTTAGAGAGAGAGACTAGAGAGAAGGGAGAGAACTATGTGTTTTATTATTGATGAAAGAAAAGCTTACACTAAGAAATCTCATCCCTCCATGGAAGTATGGAGGGGTATAAATACCCAAACACATACAACAATGGGAAATTGACATAACAAGCCCATGTGTTTAAGGTAACAAAGATAGAAAATGTAATCCCGTCAATGTCGTTCCATTTACGAGTTAGGAGCGATTCCAACAATTTTCCCCCAATGGGACGACATAAGGGATTACTTACAACATTTACTACAAATATAGAAAACAAATAAAGAAAGGTCTTCATAAGCTCTTCAAATGCTGAGGATGATGAAAGTTTACGCTCTTTGTCTTCTTCTTGTACCTTGACTTGAGAACCGTTTTCTTCACTTGTAGGCAAATGATGTAATATGCATAAATTGGATTAACTTCCCCCCAATTCATGCTGCATGTCTTTAGCAGCTTCTCCGTACACTTCTTTTTGGCGAAGTTTCTGAATCAGCTTCCCCCCAAACTGACAACCGTCTTTAGCAGATTCGAAACTTTGATGTAGTGAACATTTCCTCTAACTTTTGAAGTTTTCAGTACGCAGCGGAATTTGTAGATGAGCAGTAAACCACACAAGGTAAATCTGACTTATTTCGGAAAATCCGTTCGGGGGTAACATGCAAGAAATCAACAAGATCTTCTCACGTATGTAGATGCTTCACACCAAACAAACCACGAAAGACGAAATGAAACGACTTCCCCCTGAATGTTGCGGTCTATCGGAATAATAGTTACCAGTGAATCTGCAATTACTCGATAAAATGACCGTGTGTAAGGCATCACAACATCATATTTAGGTAACTTCACACACGATAACTCTGTGAAAGTGAGACGATTACACCAACTTGAGAAATTTTCACCACAGATCGTCTCATTTCTTCCCCCTGATTAAAGAAATTCATGAAGGGAAACGGGTTTTCGAAAAAAAATCCAAAAACATCAAAGAAGCAAGGAACACCTATACCCTCTTCCCCCCGATGTTTTCAATGAATCAGAATCATACACCACGTATGTTGATGATGAATTGGAGACAGCGAAACCATGTATGTCCAAGTAATCGAACAATTGTGAAGTACCATAAATATCATGTGAGAATCAATTGCTGATAAGAATTCTCTACTCGTGTATACTCATCTCAGCTAACTCTTTACCGACCTCATTATCATTCTGACGGCTTTTTGTAGTGACTACTGATGGAGAAAACCCAATATGACGAACTTGAGACTGAAGTAAAATAACCCGAACTTGTGACTTAAACTTGCACTATTGTCAGACGAAGAGCCCTTTTTCTTAACACCATCGAAAAAAGGTAAACTTAAAGTTTCTCAAATTATCCACAGCTTTATGTGACACTTGAGTACAACAACGTAACTCCTTAAAAGTGATAGTTATACGCTGTGAGCACAACAACGTAACTTCTTACATCAGGTATAACTAGACAATTCAAGTATTTGTCATTTGTAACGGTTAAAGCTCGAACAAAGATCTCGAAGAAACAAGACCCCAACCAACCCCGATATCTTCAAGATACTAAGTACACGCACCCGTGATATCCCACTTCAACCTCAAATAAATAATAGAGAATTCGCGCCGTAGTCACATCTTGCGGTTAAATTCCCAAATCTAGCCTTTGTTAACGGTTTAAAATGAGCTTGATAATGGTTCCCGATCTTGTCAAAAATTGTATCCTCGTGAAAATTTATTATTACCAAAATACCACTTGTTTACGCCAAACGTTATTCGAAAAATTAACATAATGTATTTAAAAAAATACATTTGATTGATTACATTTCAGCCCAATGTGTTAATTGAAATAATCAACTAGGTAAAGTCCATTTAATTTAGAGACTATTTCAACCCATAGAGTTAAAATTTTAGATGCATTAAACAGCCCAGTCCATTATTAAGTAACGCCGGCCCAACAAGTCTTCCCCCTGATCCAGTAACTAATCCATCAAGCAAATAAATCCAAACCATCCTTAACCCTAATAAACCGGGTATAAAAATCACAACCTTACATGAGATAACCTAATCTCTTGCCAAAAGATACACCTAGGTTAAATCTTGTGCAGCCAACATACACAACCAACAAACCCTAATCCCAAATCTCAATTAATCTGCCCCTATCACAAACCCTAGTCCACAAACCAGACGCCTACCATTTAGCTTCTATCGATCTCCACATCAATCGTATACACAACAAACACTTCCACCTTCATCATTCTTTTATCCACTGATATTCAGGCCACGAAAAGAATCATAACTTTTGATGTTCAAGGCTTATGAAGATGACAAGATAGACGATACAATATCCTTTTGAAAGGATACCGGGTAGGGTGATTGTTGGTTTTACTTTCTTGTTTATTATCAACGAACCACGAAAGAAAATAACTTTCTAGTTATTTTTCTTTTCATTTGTGTTCGGATAAAAAAATGTAGTTTGTGTCGAGTTTGATTTGGAGTTGTTTGATTTAACGTTTTGAGGATATGACGGGATTAGGATATATGTTAGATAGATGTATTTGATTGGTCGATGATGTAAGATGGAACTGAGGTCGAGTAGATTGTTGGTATTTTGGTATTATGGTCAACCTACTCTTCTTCTCATTTTTTCATGAACATATGCGTAAGGTGAAAAATCTTATGCGTAACCATTTTTTCTTACGCGTAAACAAGATATCTTATGCGTAAACAAGATTTCTTACACGAAACAAATCTTATGCGTAAGCAAAAACAGTTATGCGTAAAGCCAAGGTTACGCGTAACAATCCTTACGCATAACTTCACAGTTATGAGTAAATGTTTCTGAAGATGGCACCTTAGGCGTAAAAATAGGGTTTTGACCCTTTGTTGACTTTTTCTGGTGAGTTTTCCGACCAAAAGGTTCCGTTCAGCATGATAAACCCAGAAAAAATGATATCAAAAGAACACTTGTGACCCATTTTGACCATAGATATGAACAGTTTGACCACAATATTTTTCACAAGTACAAAAAAGTCATCTTGAGTTTGGACAAATAAATGACTCAAACAAAAGAAACGTTTGAAAACAACGACTTAAATCTGACCAAGGTACACATAAAAACTTGTTAAAAAAATCTGTTAACGAAAAACATATTCGAAAGATTAAATCTTTGGTAAAACAGATTTTACAAGAATCATTTTTGACAAGATATATCACCAAAACATCAACCAATAATAAACCGACCTTGCTCTTGATACCAATGTTAGGATCGTATGTATGGATGATATGGTGAATCGGGAGGTCTTGGAAGATGGAAGAACACCATCTTCAAGTTAGAGAGAGAGACTAGAGAGAAGGGAGAGAACTATGTGTTTTATTATTGATGAAAGAAAAGATTACACTAAGAAATCTCACCCCTCCATGGAAGTATGGAGGGGTATAAATACCCAAACACATACAACAATGGGAAATTGACATAACAAGCCCATGTGTTTAAGGTAACAAAGATAGAAAATGTAATCCCATCAATGTCGTTCCATTTACGAGTTAGGAGCGATTCCAACAGGGTGCCTATGTAATTGTTAGCGTTAAGCTAGAAGTCATGGTAATTTATCATTTAAGAACCTTATAACCATGTAATAGCTTATTATAGATTAAGTAGTGAGCTTGTGGACTTGGTTAACCTGATATGCAACTAGTTAAGCTAGGCTAGTCCATCTATTCATCCTTTCCAAGTCCAATACCAAGCCCAAGCCCACCAATGTTCAAACAAGGCCTCCCTATGTATATTTACACACCACTGGCTCATTTTCAAGTGTGAGTTTAGAGTGTGAGACTCATTTCTAGTGTGTGAAATAAGATACTCTTTACCATTTTCTCTCCATATTCTCTCTACCATCTTTCTCTCTCTACTTGTTCTGTTCTCTTTAACTTTTATATCATCATGTGTGGGATTGATCCACTATGAGAGACCTTACAAGTGGGTATCATGAGCTAGATGATGGTTTGGTTGTGATAGTGTGTCGAAAAAGTTGTCCTTCTTACAAGTTCAAATTTACCGATTTTTAGTTCCTAAAAAGTAGCTTGCGTTTTTATTTTTTCTTGTGTTCTAACACATTTAATAACATATTATAGACATTTAAGTGCATTTTAGTGTGTTTTAGATCATAAGTGTGCAAAATGTTTCATCAAAAAATGTCAAAAACGCAATCATTTGTCAAATATTCAAAAATACCGATATCTGTACTTCTGCACATAAAGCTTGCGTTTCTCTTTTTTTGCTCTTGTTCTAGCAATCATAACTCACTTTCACAGACATGTAGGTGTTGTTTTAGTGCCTTATAACATTATTGTGCCAAGAAATTTGATCTAAAAGCCAAAAAACACGAGTTTTAAACCTTATAACACTGATATTTTAGTTCTGCCCTAAACCACAACTTTTAGTGCTTATTTTTTGAACTTTTTCATGTAAAACATCACTAAAGGATACCCTTTCTTATGTTTTGATGATTTAGATTAAGAGTGTGAAAAAACGTTCAAAAAATCGCAACGGTTTCAAGCTTTTTACACGTGTTTTGTTGTTTTGAGTGTTAATCGAAAATAATAAAAAAGGTCCATACTTTACATTTAGATTCTTTAAAGTAGACATTTTTAAGGATCTAGACTCATTATAGAGTGGATTTGTGAAAAAATTTAGGTTTACAACATCAAATATTAAAGCTTTTAGTCACGTTTTGTTGTTTGTTCTTGTTCGAAAAATCCCGAGAGTGTAAAGGGGAGAAAATCGCTAACAACACTTGGTCAAAACCCTCTTTTACCTACATTTAACCAAATCCTAAAATACCTACTTTCCTTATTTTCAAGTTATCGAGATTTGGACAGCTAAACTACCAAGATTTGTTGCCTTATTTTACCGATTTTTCAACAAGTTTACCGATTTTTACAAAGAAAACCCTAATTACCGAGATTTCACTTTGGTTTACCGACATTTGACCTAGTCTTATTTACCTAGACTCCAATATAAGAAAATAATGAGATTCCAAGATTCTTGTCAAGATTCCATATGCCATTTTTACCAAGATTTGCTTGGGTTTTCCTGTGATTTAAGAGCTTTTACCTATCAAGATTAAAAAAGGACAAATAGCGATTTAGGGTTTTCAAGTACCAACTTTAGGGACAATGTATCGACTTTGTTAGTGATATATATTGACTTTAACATAAAACACAATCACATATTTACCATCAAAGATCTGTAACACTCTCACATAACTGTACACCCATGCTTTTTCGTGCTTCTTACACTCAATGGGCAAGTTATATGCAACATTTCATTGAAGATAAACCCGAACGTGACTTTATTTGGCATTCCATTAAGCACAATCCTTATAAGAGAGGATAATTCACTATTCCATCAACTTCAAATCCACCTACTGAATCCACCATCGGAGTTCAAGAGGATTTAGATCTCTCCGATGCAGAAAAGAGCCAGATCAAAGCTGACAGATTTGTTATTCATCTTGTTTTGCAAGGATTACTCAATGATGTATAATATTATATGGACAATTACTTGGATGCCAAGACAATATGGGAGGGGGTTAAGAGTCTGATGCAGGGAGTAGAAATAGGAAAGCAAGAAAAGGAGGTGTTGTTTTTATGGGAGTATGAGAAATTCACAACAGTTCATGGAGAGACAATAGAGTTATATTATCAAAGATACTCAAGTGTGATTAATGACTTAAATAGAAATGCAATCAAAGTACCTCCACTCATTTTGACCGTCTAATTTATGCTTTGTCTTCATCCTAAACGGAAACGTTTAATCAATCAAGTTAAGCAGAACAAGATACTACAGGACATGACCTATCATCACATCTTTGATATCTTGAAACATAATATGGAAGAAGCTATTGATGTACGATCTGAGCTTGAGAGACGTAAGCATGATCGATTAGCACTCATGACAAACACATCTTTGTTGGGTTTTTAAAACACTGCAGCTCTTGGAAGAATCAACTGCTTATGGATTTCATTGAAGAATGCTCTAAGTTATAACTGCTGCTAGTATGATTGAAACTACTGCTAGTGTATTCTACCTACTGCTGGGTGTTACTGGAAATGATCAAAGGAATACACTAAGTGGTAACTATTGGTAGACCAAATGAAACTAGTGTTGGTATAAAGTTTCTTCTGCTGAAGACTAAGTACTAACAGAGTAAAGATATCTACTACTGATGTATTTTAAACTACGGCTTGAGTATTAGTGTCAGGTTGTAATTATAGAATGACGTGTACCTATTATTTAGTATTAGATAAACATTGAAAAGATTATATTGTGATATACATTGTATACGAAGTCATTGTAACCGACTAGGACTCCTTATCATATAAAAGGAGGACCTAGGTCATTGTTTAGAATATAGAAAAGTAAGGCGGCTTCAAGGTTGTAAACCCTAGTGATAATTAAGATCACTCATATTATTCTAATAATATTGAAGTGTTTGGTTGTTAATCATTTTCTTCTTCTTATTCATCAAGTGTTATATTCCGTGTGATACTTTGTGAATCAAAGAGTTTCTTAACAGAAGCTATAAGCAAGATCTATATTTACAAGTGTAAACTAAGATCAACAAGTGGTATCAGAGCTTGTGTGATCAAGAAGCTGTTATACCAAGAAGAATACTACGGTGAAAATTGTTAAAGATAGACTCTACATATGATTTGGCAACTAACAGGGTACCCATGCTCAAGCCTGATGAGTATGAAATGTGGAATATGAGAATAGAACAACATATACATATGATTGATATTGGTCTTTGAGAGATCATTGAAACTGGTAACACTGTTTTGAAAACTGGAGCAGATGGAAAGGTTATTCCACTCACTGATGCAGAAGAAATAGCTAAAAGGAGACTGGAGATCAAGGCCAAAACTATTCTAATGATGGCCATTCCCGATGAATACTAGTTGTCTTTCAACACCATCAAGGATACTAAGCTGTTGATGGAAGCTTTGGAGAAAAAATTTGGAGGGAATGAGGCTACTAAGAAGAGCAAGAAGAATCATCTCAAACAAAAATATGCAAATTTCTCTGTCTCAAGCACTGAAACTCTTGATGAGATTTGTAATAGGTTGCAAAAGCTTGTAAGCCAACTAGAGCTTTTAGGAGTGGTGATTGAACATGAAAACTTGAACCAAAAGTTGTTAGGAAGTATTCCATATGAATGGAACACACATGTCATTGTGTGGAGAAACAAGCCTGAGTTGGAGAAGTCAACCTTGGATGATCTTCGCAACAATCTTAAGGTCTACGAGGCTGAAGTGAAACAAAGGTCAAGTTCAAGCACTAGCTCAACAAACTTGGCATTTGTTTCATCCAACAACACTGGCAACACAATGGTTGAAGTTCCTACTACTAAGGAAGTTAGTGCTGCTAGTACACAGGATACTGCTGTTGTAAGTGAAAACTTGAATGATGCTGTTGTTTATTCTTTCTTTGCCAGTCAAAGCAATGCTACTCAACTGGCAAATGAAGATATTAAATAGATCCATCCTGATGATGTGGAAGAGATGGATCTTAGGTGGCAGATGGCTATGCTTACTATGAAGGTAAGAAGGTTTCTACAAAGGACTGGAAGGAGCTTGCAGATGAATGGTACTGACAAGGTGGGCTTTGACAAGTCCAAAGTTGAGTGCTACAACTGCAAAAAAAAAGGGTAACTTTGCAAGGGAATGCAGATTCCCAAGGTCACAGGACAACAGGTCAAGGGAAGTGGAGAGAAGGAGTATTTCAGTTCAAGAGACTTCAACTACAACTGCTTTGGTGTCTTGTGATAGATTGGGAGGCTTAGATTGGAGTGATCAAGCTACTGAAGGTCCTACTGACTATGCTCTCATGGCATACTCATCAAGTTCAAGCTGTTCAAGATCAGACTCTGAGGTATCCTTTGAATCATTGATAACGCCTAAAATGAACATGTTTTTAGTAGCGTTATTGTTAGTTTTGTGCATGATAATCGGCTATATTTACTCATAACTGTTACAAAAGTGCAAAATATGCGTATTGTGTGTGTATATGTAGCCAGGTATCACGAATGATAAAGAAATGAAGTTTTTATGCACATTTGGAAGATTCTCGAGGAAGGAAGTCGAGCTAGGAAGCTTTTGGATTCAATGATTGGGAAGCACAATGATTTCTAAGTATCTACAGCAAGGAAAGATCATGTTTTGCCTTGGAAATCATCAGCGAGAGCAAAGAATGAAGCGTATAGGCGAAAATTCAACAAAAAGTCAAAACAGCACAAACCCAGCCGATCGGTCACAACCCGTAACCGGATCCGGATGGGCGTTGGGTCAAAATGCAACCGATCCGGTTAGAGACAAAACCGATCCGGTTTCTCGCACTGCAGTTACACAAAGTTGCATTTATTGTTGCCTTAACTCCCCATAATCATTGGAGTCCGATCATTTCTTGATATTTACTTGTTGAGAACGTTTTTGGTCAGTTGAGCAAGCACATTTGGCTATATAATGAACCTAGTCCTAGTATACTAGGTGTGACACAACCAAAATTGTATTAGTTTACACCTAAACTAATACCAACCATATTATTCAGCCCAAAAGCTTAGTTCTTACTGAAAAACGTCCAGAAGCAAGGAAGGAACAATTCTCATCCATAGTTTTGGTAGTTTGGAGTTGTACGGTGAATCTAGGTGATTGGAGGCATGTGGTTGCTACAATCCACGAATTCTAATTCTTGTAATCACAAAAGTTTAGGTATTCTATGAACTTTGTTATGGAATTCTATTCTCTTGAATTGTTGGAATTACTTTGTTATGTTTTGTGTTTAGTTATTATTATTATCATGGAGTAGTTTTGGGATATACTTGTGTGTTGGGATGTAGTTAATCATATTAGTGTTTTCAAAATGTGATGCATGTACATATGATCTTGTTTAAATGAGTTTGTTGGAAAAATACTAGTCTTGGTTTTATTTGTTGATAAAACATGTTTTAAGAAAAAGGACCGAAAGGATTTCTCTTGTGTTTTATTCCAAAAAGTGAAGTGACAAACTAGTATGGGGATATGGTGACTGACAACCACCATGTTTGCTTATTAAAACAAGACTAGGAACATTTTCATCACGAAAGGGTAGAAAGATTCGTAAGAACAAATTTAATAAGAACATGTTGCAAACAAATGGAATTTCTATAGGATAATCATTGGGATAAGGACCGAAAGGATTACCTAAATGTTTTTGTTCTTAGAATGATTTTTACAAACATATACCATGGTTGGGGAATCATTTTCTTATGATTTGTGCATCATATTAAGAGTATACACCAAACCTTCATGAATACTATTTATGATTGATTATAGACTACAAACAAGTATATATATTTCTTATTGAATTTCACTAGAACATAATTATTTGAGGAAGCCTTGACAAGCTTTCTTGTTGGAATCTTTTCAAACAAATCAATTTCAAACATAAAATCCCTTGGGACGATCTCGACTTACCAAACTTTGCTATTACGGACGAGTATACTTGCTCGTATGTGTTAATAGGTTAGACGGTTAAATCGTGTTTATAAATTTTTAAAACTTGCACCAACTCAGCACATCAATCATGTTGTTCAGATCCATGTTTTTATAAATCTGAATATACTAAAGTGTTTAAAGAACTTGAAGATGCTGGGTTATTACTTTTAGGCTATAAAAGGGTTTAAAATCTATTGAGGCTAGGTTATAATTTTTCAAATCTAATGAACTTGTTTTGTGTGAGAAAATTAGAACATTAGAAGTTGAGGTATATCCAAGAGATCAAACCATTGATGAGCTTAAAACTAAATATGATCAGGTTCATACATAAAAAGAAAAAGGTTCAAATAGATAAAGATAACATTGAGTTGCATGTTGAAAGATTGGAACATAACTCTAAAGGGGTTAACAAAATGATAGACATTCAGATTTACAACAAGATGAAAGGAATATGCTACAAGAAAGGAATAAGGTTCCATGATGTTTCACCTCATGTATCTGTAAATTTTTGTCCCCCTATGCCTGATTTGTCTTTTACAAGGGAAGAAACGATTGTTGATACTGAAAAGGAAAAGGTTTTTGAGACCCCTAGAGATAAGAGTTTTGATAGATGAGAGTCTGAGTAGGATAGAAGAACTTCTGATGCACCAGTAATAGAGGAATGGGTGTCAGATGATGAGGATGAAGCTAGTGTCAAACCTAGAGTCCAAAATAAAACTATTTCTACAACTGCTGCTAGGGAAAATGTAGAAACAGTAGAGTCTTATAATAAGAACACTTCTAGTCGTAGAGGAAATTAAAGAAATTGGAACAATTTGATGTCTAATAGACTAGGGATTGATTTTGTTATGAATAATAAACCTTGTTTTACTTGTGGTAGTTTTGATCACTTGCATTATAACTGTAAAAGAAATATATAAGAAAAAGTGACAAAACCTGTATGGAACTATGCTCAAAGGGTGAATCATTCTAATTTTGCTAATACAACGCACCCTCATGCTCAAAAGTATTTTGTTCCAAAAGCATTCTTAATGAGATCATGTTTAAAAACTGTAAATACTGCTAGATCTGTTACTACTGCTTCCACAAAACCTATAGTTAATAATGCTCATTCAAAGACATGTTTTTCAAAAGGGGCACATTCAACTATGTATAGACCCATTCAAAGGAAAACAACATTAATGAATGACAGGGATAAACAAAAATTTAATACTGCGTTTAGGAAACCTGTAACTATTGCTTGGCAAAAAGTAAATGCTGCTAAGCCAAAATTTAAATACTAATGTTGTTATGGGTAGAGGTTAAAGCTATAAAGGCCTCAACATGTTGGGTTCGGAGACCAAAGATACCTGTTTTAGACCATGTCTCCAAAGACAACAGTGCATCATATGTACTTAAAATATTTGATTCCATGGATGAACAAGGCAGATCCAAGTCTATCATGGATTGGGTCCCCACGAGAAACTAATTCTCTTATTTTATGTGCAGGGCAATCCACAGGTGGACTTATTGGACAGAGGTGTTATTGACAGCAGTTGCTCTAGGCACATGACAGGAAACATGTCCTATTTTTATGACTATGTGCTTATTGATGGAGGATATGTTGCCTTTGGTAGCAACCCAAAGGGTGGTAAGATCATTGGGAAAGGAAAAATCAAAACCAGTACTCTGGACTTTGAAGATGTGTAGTTTGTCAAAGAACTCAAGTTTAATCTCCTTAGTGTGTCACAAAAAGAACAGTGTTCTTTTCACTGACACTGAGTGTATAATCTTGTCTCCAAACTTTAAGCTGGTTGATGAAAGTCAGATCCTGCTTAGAGTTCCAAGAATAGAGAATATATACAATGTTGATCTAAAGAACATGGTTCCTAAGGGTGGTTTGACTTGCCTATTTGCTAAGGCCACATCTGATGAGTCTAGACTTTGGCATAGAAGGCTTGGCAATTTGAAAGGTTGTCAAGCTCGGGATCCTACCCAGGATCGTTTTCGTCTTTGCTAGATCGTGATCGTAAGATCGGATCGGGATCTTAAGATCCTACTCTAATGTTATTTCTTAGTAGTTTATGTAATTTTATACAAATCTACAAATTCTAATACATTATAACCACAAAATACTATGAATGTTTCATATAAATGTTGTCCTAAATTATGATTATAAAATGTTTAAAAAGATTAACATGTTGTTTTTTGAATTCTACAAACAAACAACCCATAAATTTGTAGTTTTTTAGCTTGTAATCCGAGAAAAGTAAGATCGGATCGGATTAGATCGTAAGATCGTATGGTCAGGATCGGGATCCTATAAGATCTTAAGCTTGAAAAGATCCTATGTAGGATCCGGATCGTTTTTGCTTTACAGTATCGTAAAATCGTAAGATCCTAAGATCAGGATCAGGATCCTGACAACTATTATTTTGAACTTTAAAACAATGAACAAACTTGTGAAGGGAATCTTGTTAGAGGTCTACCTTCCAAGCTTTTTGACATTAATGAAACATTTGTTTCCTGTCAGAAGGGAAAGCAACACAGAGCCTCTTGTAAGACCAAAACTGTAAGCTCAATCAGCCAACCTTTACAAATTCTTCATATGGACTTATTTGGACCTACATTTGTTAAGAGTTTAATGAAGAGGATGTACTGCCTAGTTGTCACAGATGACTATAGTAGATTCACTTTGGTTTTCTTTTTAGCAACTAAGGATGAAACTAGTCGGATCCTTAAGGCTTTTATAACCAGAATAGAAAACCAAATTGATCTAAAACTTAAAGTGATAAGATGTGACAATGGGACTGAGTTTAAGAATAAAGAAATGAACCAGTTTTGTGAAGTGAAAGGTATTATGAGACAGTTTAGTGTAGCTAGAACTCCTTAACAAAATGGAGTGGCTGAGAGGAGGAATAGGACACTTATTGAGGCTGCTAGGACTATGCTTGCAGATTCTAAATTACCAACAACTTTTTGGGCTGAGGCAGTTAATACTACTTTTTATGTACATAATAGAGTTTTGGTAGTAAATCCTCACAACAAGACACCCTATGAGTTATTTCATGGTAGAACTCCTACCCTATACTTTTTGAAACCATTTGGGTGTCTTGTCACTATCCTTAATACCATAGATCACCTAGGCAAGTTTGATGGGAATGATGATGAGGGATTCTTTATTGGGTACTCTCTAAATAGTAAAGCATTTAGGGTATTTAACAGTAGAACCAGATTTGTTGAGAAAAATCTACATAATAGGTTTAATGAAAATAAACTAAATGTTGTAGGAAAAGGTCCTGATTAGATTTTTGATATTGATGTGTTAACAAAATCCATGAATTATGAGCCAGTCATTGCAGGGAACCAGTCTAACAAATGTGCAGGTACAAAAGAAAATACTGTTGCAGATCATACTAGAGTGGAGAAAGAATCTGTTGTAGACTACATACTGCTGCCAATTTTGACTGGTGATACTCCCCTCTCCTCAATCTTGAAGAGTTCACAGAATGATGATGAGCAACCTTCCAGTGATGATGTGATATCTGAAGAACCAGGGAACAAAGCTGTGGTTAATGAAGAAGTCCTAGTCCAAATGTTGGAGAAGAAGATCCTAAGAAGGATGACTATGTGTCAGTTAATAGTGTCAACACTAGCAGCAGTAACTATGTTTCTACTGCTACGCCTAGTGTTCCTACTGCTGGAGGAATTTTTGGTGAAATTAACACTAGCAACAGTTATCCTGAACCTACTGCTAAGCCTGGTGTTAATAATGCTATAGACAATCCTATTGTCTATGATGAGGATTATAATATCCCTCCTTTGGTAGATATTTATGCTAACACAGATGATGATTTACTTGATGATTTTGTTGCAGAGGCTGACATGACCAACCTGGAAGATGTCATTCCTGTCAGTCCTATTGTTACTACCAAAATTCACAGAGATCATCCTAAAGAGCAAATAATTGGAGAATTGCAGTCTGCTGTTCAAATTAGAACAAAGTCAAAGGATTTGAAGGACTTAACTGATCAAGGTTTCTTTGCTAGATCCCTTCATAAAAGAAACAGCCATAAAGATCTCCAAAACTATTTATTTTCTTGTTTCCTATCACAAGTAGAGCCCAATAAGGTACATCAAGCTTTAGGAGAAGAAAGTTGGGTTGAAGCAATGCAGGAGGAGTTGTTGCAGTTCAAATTGTAAGAGGTCTGGACTTTAGTAGATCTACCTAATGGGAAAACTGCTATTGATACCAAGTGGGTGTTCAGAAATAAGAAAGATGAAAGAGGGATAGTGGTTAGGAACAAGGCAAGATTTGTTGCTCAGGGATATACACAAGCAGAAGGTCTTGATTATGATGCAGTATTTGCTCCACTTGCAACGTTTGAAGCTATCAGATTATTTTTAGCATATGCTTCTTTCAAGGACTTTCTTGTATATCAGATGGATTTAAAGAGTGTCTTCTTGAGTGGGAAAATAGAGGAGGAGGTATATGTGTGTCAGCCTCCTGGCCTTGAAGATCCTAATTTCCCAAACAGAGTTTACAAGGTAGAGAAGGCTATGTATGGTCTACACCAAGCTCCAAGGGCCTGGTATGTAACCTGGTCCACTTACTTAATGGACAATGGGTTTCACAGGGGAACCATTGATAAAACCTTGTTTATATTAAGATCAAAAGGTGATATATTGCTGGTTCAAATTTATGTTGATGAAATCATCTTTGGGTCTACTAACAAGGAGTTGTATGTAGAATTTGAGAAGCTTATGCATGATAAGTTTTAGATGAGCTCAATGGTAGAGCTTACCTTCTTTTTGGGGCTTCAGGTGAATTAGAAGAAATGGGGTATTTTTATCAGCTAGGAGAAGTATCTGGCTGAGATTCTGCATAAGTTTGGGTATAAAGATGTCAAAAGTGCAAGAACACCTATGGAAACAAACCAACCATTGCTCCAAAATGATGATAGTGAAGTTGTGGATGTGCATCTCTACAGATCCATGATTGGGTCTCTTATGTATTTCACTTCATCAAGGCCAGATATCATGTTTGCAGTTTGTGTGTCACACCCCGCCGGAGGCGGAAACGCGAGGTGTAACATAATCAATATACATCGCAAAGAGATATAGTACAATACCATAATTTAAATTTAAAGAAATATTGTAACATTACAACAAGGTTCTAGCCGACCTTGGCAATTTAGACATAAAGTTTGACTTCCAAAGGATAACATTTTACTACATGACGACCCAGATAACTTGTGACGACTCCTTTATTTAAAATCTTCATAATATAAGCTAAACAACGATCACCTGAAATGCATGAGAAAAACGGGTCAACTATGAAAATAGTTGGTGAGTACACAGGTTTTATGTAAGATAAAATACCGTTTTTAGAAAGTCTGACTGGCAAATGTCCTGTCAACTCACTATGTTACAAATTCCGCCCATACAAGACTTGTAACATATAAGTTCACATACACTTCCATATTTCAAGTCTAGTAAACAATGCATATATGGTGACAATATGCCTCGTATATAATAAAGTATGCGGCAAAGCCCCTAAAATAAATAATATGCGTTCCGTAGGCAGGGGAACGAGAGGTTGGCCGACCTCTAATAGCGCTATCCATACTACCTACTGCTCCGCACAAGGGAGCCGTACGGACGATACGTATAATTGGAGTGCGAACGGCAAACCAATAGGGGACTAACAATGCGAATGTACGAACAGTACATCATAACAAGTATTATATACTATCAATTAATGACTGCTTCGAACATGGGAGACTCGGCATTGCTCCGAACATGGGAGATTTTAGGTCAAGGACGTACGGTCCATTAGGCTCAAATAAGTCATAAATTTATAATTAAGTCTAAGGGTTCAAAATATATCAAATAGTTCAAGGAAAACAATTTAATTTTATATTCATGCATTTCACCCCAAATAAGTAAAACAGTAAAAAGGGGGCTGTGAATACTCACCTTGGCAAAGCAGTCTAAAGCAGCAGTCAATTAGAGTTATTGGATGGCACCAACACGCGACCTAGATTAGTATGACAAGTCTCAGTTTATGTCCCCAAGTAAAGTTTATCTAACTTTATTTATTTCCCGAGTATTGTTGTTGTTGTTGTTGTCGTGCTAAGTTTAAAAATTGTCATCTTCAAAATAATGAGTATGTTTTGGCTACTAGAACTTGTTGTGAAAATTGTTAAAAAGTATATATTTCGGCTAGAAATGGGTTATATATAGTGCTTAAACGAAAGCTCTATAGAAAATATAATGTTTAATCGATAAAGAAAGTTTGGCTTAATAATATTATAAGTAAAGTATATATTTATTTATGAAATTATATGTATATATGTTTTATCGATATGAGTAAAGTGTATGTATATTTATATATATATATATCTATAAACATGTATGACATCTTAAATTTTTATTTTGAAATAATTGACCTTATGGTATTTATAAATCATTGCATCCCAATTATTATTTGTAGATGTTTCTATTACTCCCTGTTTGAGACTATATTTTGTATATGTGTTCGATATATATTTGTAACGGCGTATAAGATTTTATTTAGTTGACGAGAATTGAGAAGACGAACGGAACGGGATTTGAGTTGTAAGGAGACTTGAGACAACACGAAGTTTAATGCCCGAGCGGGCAGTTAAACCAAACGGACCTTATTTACAACTAGGCCGAATGAATATAGTGTGTTAAATATTTATAGTGGGCCGAAAACTGGGATGGGCTAAGTGTTTATAATGGGCCGAATGGCCCATGACCATGCTAAAAAATTTGACAGATAACATTTTGGCATACAAAATTATCATGAGTTTTTGAAGGATAAAATTTTCAAAGTTAAATATTAGTAAGCACTTTCAGGTGTATTCCTTTGACTCGAAACAAGCAAAACGAATGCACCCTAAATTTTTAATAGACCCCTTTGTATCAAAACGGATTTTTGGGAACATGGCAAAATGAAACAAGACTACTAATCCATTACAAGCAATCGGCTCGGGAATATAGACACACGACTCGAGACTTAGTGTCTCGACATACTTCTCTATGAGTCGAAGACTCAAGCAAATTTAGACTATACCTCATTTATTCTTATACTCAACACACAACAAGACTTATAACATAACGTTTTAGGGTCGAATGAGACTCAAACCAAAATTGTAAGCTACTTAGGATTTTTCTAATCAATCCTAAGTCACCACCAAAATAAAAACAAGCGACAAGAGTGAGCTGGGAAAACCTATGTCGCGACATCAAGATTTTTACGCAACGGTTCTAAATAAACTTTTAAGAAAGAAATAATCCGAAATATATAAACTGATAAGTGATTTCAAATTAAGCTGAAAGTGGAAAATTAACCAATTAAAAATTTCATTTTAATTTCCTTCTTGATTCTTTCTTGTGTCTCGACAGGAAAACAACACAACAACTTAACAATAATTTCTTTTTAACCAATTTAAAATTTATCATTTTAGGTTCTTTCATGATTCTTTCTTTGGTTGACAACAACAACAACATCATCACAGTAACCTTTAATATATATACTTATTTTTCTTTTACCAATCCACCATTACCACAACCAAAAGAATTTCCAAAGTTGCATAAAATTCGAATTATAACAAACTAATTTATAATCTGAAATTAACAAATATCATTCTTACAATAATAATTAGGGGTCGATATTGATGAACCGGACACGAATTCCTTCGATTGGAGGGACACGAGATGAATTAAGATGTATTGACACTTGAGCAAGCTTCCTTATCCCTTCAATTACAAAACCCCCATGGTAATTATCAAAACCCCTTTGATTTACCAAACCCTAATTTTCGTACTTTTGATGAGATATGACTGAAACTTGTGAGGAAGTCGGTCCAATATGTAGATGAAAAAGAAGAATGGAGCCTCCTATGTTTCTTGTCCTTGGTTGCTACTCTTGGCTACTATCACTTCATTGTTTGCTGATAACGCTACACGCGTCGTTCGGGGTCAAGGAAACTTCCTTTTCTTCGAGCAAGTTTTATAACACCCTAGGCAGTGAACCTAATCGTTGTAGTGTAGTAATTAGGGTAAGCCACGGGTATTGATATCGTTCTCTAGGGGAATAGGAATGCTAGTGAGAAGTTACTACGCTAAGGTTGAGGTTGAGGAAGATTATTTTTTATCTTTTTATGTTTTTTAGAAAATGAAAAGGTACGAATCTCGGGTATTGGATTTGGGGGGTTGGTATTGCTACCGATTACTCTACTATTATCTAATTATCTAAGCTAAGGTTGTGATAGTCTATGTCTAATTGATGTGTACTCGTATGATAGTTTAAAGATGTGTTTACTTAGGTTTTACTACTCCTTAATTATCTCCTATTGATGGTTGATTTGTCACGTCCTTATTCCTAGTTGCGTTGTGATTCTAAGGCTATAGGGCGTGCTTATTTCCCTAACTCTTTGAAATTACCAAAGGGTCTTGTTTACAAATCCTCTAGTGATTTATAGACGCCTACTCTACGGTTGTCCTTGAATACTTTATCCTACAATTACCTAGATAATTATATTCTAAAGTTCACAAAGAAATGTCAAGCATTAAGTACACAACGAATAATCTAGCGCACTCTAGATCATTAGTCAACTAAGATAAGTATCAACCAATCAATATTCAATAATTAAGTTTCATATTCCCTAAGCAAACACACAAATAAATTAGCCGGACATGGAGAACATGC
The DNA here is from genome assembly GCA_019973895.1 of Chrysanthemum seticuspe. Classification (NCBI taxonomy): domain Eukaryota; kingdom Viridiplantae; phylum Streptophyta; class Magnoliopsida; order Asterales; family Asteraceae; genus Chrysanthemum; species Chrysanthemum seticuspe. The sequence continues at coordinate 100,224,690 of BPTQ01000004.1, forward strand.
AAGCATACACACAAATAATCAAAGACATAATTAAATTAATGAAGTAAATACTTATCTTGATGTATAATAGGGTTTAGAACCCTAAAATACTGCACAAGAAAGCCTTGGTTCGGTTTTAGGTTTTTACTCCAAAAGACTACACCCAAAAACTGAAAAATTCGGATTCTATATATAAGATTACATCTGCGACGGCGTCACCTTATGTTTCGTGACGCCGTCGTGTCGCCGTCATTAGGGTTTCGTCTTGGCCACGTAAACCTTGCGACGGCGTCACCTTATGACTGTGACGCCGTCCCCTTCAGCTCTGACGCCGTCTTGGATGCATCTAGGCCGTCTGAGTAGCGACGGCCTATTCCTTTAGAACCTGACGTCGTCCCTTGAAAACATGCAATTTCGCCTCTGAGCCGTCGCAAAATGCCTTCCCGACGGCGTCGCAGATATGCAGTGACGCCGTCGCCTTATGTTTCAGCAGCTTTGAGTGTCTCGATTCTGACTTTGGCCATTTTCTTCGTATATTCGCGCCTTTTCGTCCAAATAAGCATCATTCCAGCATTTTGCCTTCAAGATACCTAAAAAGTGAAAAGGAACGATATTAAGCAATAACGGATACAAAAGTGATCGAATAAGGGCTTAAATGACCCCTCAAAAAGGTACCTTTTAAAACCTTATCATTTGCCACGTCCAAGCCTCCTTGTGATGTCTAGAATGGTAGACTACACATTTAGGGATGGTGATATAGGTAGAATGAGGGTTGACTTTAGAGAGGAGGGGGAAAGCACCCATTTTTGTGTTTGTTTTCTTGTGTTAGTCGACAAGGAGAGAAGGAGAAGAACATATTCTGAAAAGAAGTAGGGGAGGGGCGCAGGTAAGGTTAGAATTATTAGGTATATTATTATTATTAAATGTATATTGTGTACCCCGTACTGTATAATTTGTTCCGTACAGAATAACGTTTATTTATGTAGAAGATTTTTCGGGTATCCGTATTTTATAATTTTTATATTTCTGGAAACGTTTTGACGAGCGAAATATTATTGTATTATTATCATCTTGACATTAGAAAATAAATTTCATGCCAATTTTATTATGGTGTCGGTACGCGTGTGGTGTCGAGACTTCGGAAAACACGAGATGACTTATCGTTTGAGTTATAATGATCAGAAAATAAATAACTCGCATATTTTGACATAAATAATAGCCGGGAAATTGACGGATTATCACATTGTGTGTGTGCAAGATTTCAAGTCACACCTAGGACTTCACATCTCAATGCGGTGAAGAAGATCTTTAGATACTTGAAGAGGCAACCTAAATTAGGCCTTTGGTATCCTAAAGATTCACCATTTGACTTGATAGCATACACAGACAGTGATTATGCAGGAGTTGGCTTGGATAGAAAGTCTACATCAGGTGGATGTCAGTTCTTGGGTTGTAGACTTATCTCATGGCAGTGTAAGAAGGAAACAGTGATGGCCAATTCCATAATTGAAGCTGAGTATGTGGCTGCTGCTAGTTGTTGTGGTCAAGTGCTTTGGATTCAGAACCAATTGCTGGATTATGGGTACAACTTTTTGAATACTAAAATCTTCATTGATAATAATAGTACAATCTAAATTATTAAAAATCCTGTTTTACATTCTAAAACAAAACATATTGAGATTAGACATCACTTTATTAGAGATTGTAATGAAAAAAAAAATAATTCTAATGGTTAAAATCCATACTGATAAGAATGTTGCAGATCTATTCACAAAAGCTTTTGATGTGGGTAGGTGTCAATATTTAATTGCCAGTATTGGAATGTTAAATCTCTAAGTTTGATCTTGCTATGTTTTTGTAAAGTTTTGTATGGATTTGTACTGTTATTAAAGTCAAAAAGTAATTATGCTGCCAAGTGTTTGAAAGTGCTGCTTGTTTACTTAGTACTGCTGGAATCTGCTGCTAGTTGAATTTCAAGTTGTTAAGTTTCAATCTATGTTGTCATTATTGTGGAATGTTTTTGGCTTGTGTTTTTGTGGTTTTGGACTAACATTTTGCAGTATAAGTAAAAGGAGATTGATTGGTTTGATAGAAATTTGAAGTATGTACTGCTACTACAAACTTACTGCTGCTAGGCAAAAAGTTAGTGCTGCTGGGCCAAAGTTACTACTGCTTAGAAAATGCTGCTAGGTTTGAAAGTGCAGGGACAAAATTGTAACATTTAGGGGGTGCTTGGTTGGGGGTAATGGAGGGTGGGGAATGGCAAAGGTAATGATTAAACATGCCTGGTTAGAACTAGGGAATGCAATCATTGTTTAGTATTGGGTAATGAGGCATTACTCAGTAAACTGGGAGGTATGGTAATGATTACCCACTACCACCACCAGCAGCCACAGCAAGCAGTAGCCACCACCACCAGTCACCACCATTAGCAGCCACCACCACTACCACCACCCATCACCACCACCACTAGCAGCCACCACCACTACCAGCAGCCACCACCAGTAGCCACCACCACCACCAGCAGCCACCACCACCACCACCACCAGCAGATATCATCACCATCACCACCACCACCACCAGCCACCACCACTACCAGTAGCCACCACCACCTCCAGCATCTACCACCACTACCAGCAGCTACCATCACCACCAGCAGCTACCACCACCAGCAGCTACCACCACAACTAGCAGCCACCACCACCACAAGCAACCACCACCACCAGCAGCAGCCACCACCTACCAGCCACTACCACCACCAAAAGCAGCAACCACCACCACCAGAAGCTACCACCACCACCACCAACCACCACCACCACCACTTTGGAGGTTAATGTGTTTTTCTTAAACCAAGCACTATCAAAGATAATGATAATCTCCATTCCATTCCTTTGCATTCCCTTTTCCTTTCCCTTTCTCATTCCCCATTTTGAACCAAGCGCACCCTTAGTGTATAAATCTCTAATTGGTTCATTCAATCGGATTTGTGCGCTCAAAACTGTCTCGATCATAAACCCTAACACTCCTCTTAACATCAAAACTGATAATTCCCAAATCCCAAACCCTAATTCACAATGTCGACTAGGGCTTTTGCTGATAGTCACAACTTGGTTGCTTTTCTTGACAAAACCTTACCCGATTCTGAAGGATTTACTGAGGTTATTCATTTCCTTAATGCTTGCCCTATAAGGTATGGAATATCAGTAGCTCCTACTATATTTCTTTCCAACATCAAGCATTTTTGGGCTACTGCTAAGTCCATAACTATTGATGGGGAAGTACAAATTCAAGCTTTTGTAGATGGTCAGGAGGTGGTTGTCACTGAGTCATCCGTTATAAGCTCCTTGGAGTTAGCAGATGACAATGGTGTCGACTGTCTCCCAACCCCTGCAATTTTTTAAGGTCTTGCAAAGATGGGGTATGAGAAGCCAAACAATGATTTAAAGGTTTACAAAAGGCTATTCTCACCTCAATGGAAATTTTTAATTCATACCATATTGCATTGTATCAGTCCTAAAACAACTAGTTGGAATGAGTTTAGTACTGTTATAACTTTTGCTATAGTGTGCTTGACTCAGGGACAACCTTTTGATTTTTCAAAAATGATTTTTGATGGTATGATTAAAAACTGTGATGCTTCAAGTAACTACTTTTTGTATCCAAGGTTTGTTCAAATATTCATTAACAAACAATTTTCAAAGAAAAAGGTTCATAAAGGAACCTTGGATACATCCCTGCTAACAAAGAAAGTTTTCACATTTATGAGAACCACTTTTTGAAAACATGGTAAACCTTCCACAACAACAGGGTGAAGGAGCAGGCACAACTGCTACCCAACACACACCCAATTTTGATATATCAACCTCACAACTCAAAAAGACCTATAAAAGTAGGACATCACAAAAGGGTGCTAAGCTTCCTCAGGCTAGCACTGGTATGGTTGCAGATGAGGCTGTCACAGAAGGGCAGAGTGGCATGTTGGTGAGGGCTACCACTACTGCTTCTAGCTTAGCATCAGAGTAGGACAATGGTAACATAAGTAAGACCCAAACCAAGGCAACATCTGAAGTGTTAGGTTCTCAGGAACTTAATGCAGATGATGGAAACCCCAGCCAACTGGATAACATGGGGGACTCAAATGCTCAAACTAGGTTTGAGACTGAGGTTACATCCTTAGATTCACCTCTCCGGGAAGGTAACACATCCCGAAGTGATGAGGATATACATGAAATAGATGAATTGATGGACACCATTGTACAAAATGACAATTCCTGTGATCCACCTCTCAATCTAGGTAACACAAGCCAAAGTGGTGAGGATAGTATAAAACTGATTAAAGAATTAATGGCTAAATGTATACAACTGTCACAAGGAGTTCTTGGCCTCCAAAAGCTTACAACTGCTCAAGGCAAAGAAATCAAGAGTTTGAAGCAAAGGGTGAGATTTTTGGAAGGTGTTCAGAGGTTAAGGACTCATACATTCAGGAGGTTGAAGAAAGCAGGAACTGCACATAAGGTGAGTTCTCCTGATGAACCAAGTTTGGGGGAGGCTACTCCCAAACAGGGGAGGAAAGATGGTGTAACAGGTTCTGGGAGGCTCAGGATCATGAAGGTGCATAGATGGATAATTTTGGTGTTGATATGGATCAAGATGTAGAGCAGAATCAAATAATTGAAATTCCAGAGGTTGTCAAAGAAAGTGTTGCTGCAGAGCCTGAAACTACTGCTAGTATTGAAGAACGGGCTGCTAGTACAAAATCAACTACTGCTGAAACTGTTGCTACACAAGATAAACCTACTGCTGCTACTCCTACTGCGGATACAGAAGTGATACTAGATGAAACAACATTAGCTAATGTGATGATTGATTTGAAGAAGTCAAAGCCAAACTTAAGGACACTACAAGGAAAGAATCTTCTGTTACATCAGTTAAACCTACTCAACCTACATCACAAACAACAAAGGCACTTGTCAAAGGTGTAGTCATCAAAGAACCTGTCTTCAAACCTAAGACAATCTCTAACAACCACAGTATGAAGGCAAAGGCAAAGGAGTGTTGGTTTAAGATCCCGAGCCTGAGTCTGAAATACCTATAGAGTTCTGGTCTAAAGAGAAGATTATTGTACATGATGCTAAAGTGGCTGCTGCATTACAAGCTGAATTTGAACCTGAAAATCAAGCAGTATTAGAGCAACAAAGAATAGCAGCTGAAAATGAAGCATAGACTATGGCATTATTGGCTAAATGGGATGAAGAAAGGATCAGATGTGATGCAGACATTGAGTTAAATAAGATGCTTAAACAATAAGATCAGGAGCAATACACTATAGAAGGAAGAGCTCAGTGGTTGAAGGAGTTCATGAATGAGAGGAGAAATATGTATGCTGCTGAAAGATTTTAGAAGAAAATGCTCAGACCACCAACAGTTAAACAAAGAAGAAAGGTTCACTCATACTATTTGAAGAACATAAAGGGCTACAAGTTAAATCAACTGTCTCATATTACTGATAGTGAAATTGAGAAAATGTATGAGAAATCTAAAAGAGAGGTTGAAGCCTTTGTGCCCATAGAAGTAGAAGAACCTACACAAGAGAAGGTGGTAGAGCAAGAGAAGGTGGTAGAACAGGTGGAGAAGGTAGAAAAAGTAGAAGTTAAGAAGGAAAGTTCTGGTTCTGGTGTTAAGAGAACTGGAGGTAAGTTAAACCGTATGGGTAGAAAGAAAAGAAAAGCAGAGCAATCTGAAGACTCAGAGCATGAAGAAGAGAAAGTTGAGGAGAAAGAATAAGAGCTAGTATCTGATGCAGAGGATAGAGAGAAGATGCAGGCACTTACAGTTCTGACAAATATCAATAACCTGAGGTTGTTGATGCAGTTCCTTTGGGGGTTAAGCATCCTATCATTGATGTTACTTCTGGAGTTCAGGATGGTAGTGAAGCTTATTGGGACATCAAGAGAACTAATGGTAAGAACTATAGATTTATCAGATTCAGTCAAATGGTTCAATATCTTGATAGGGAGGATCTTGAAACTATCTGGAGATTGTTTAAGGAAAAGCATAGTCCTTATCTTGAGAAGATCTATGACAGAGTGATATGGAACTATTTGAAAGTCATGTTTGAGCCAGGTCATGAATATGTGGAGTGGACAAAACTGAAACACAACACAGTTCAACAATGGATGCTATATCAGTGTTGTGGTGTTCATGTTTTATATGCTCATGGTTTGGTGATATACATGCTTGTGGAAAAAGATTATCCTGCACTTAACTTCAACAAAGAAATTGTAAGTCAGATGCTGAAACCAAAGATGCTTAGAGTTCAAAGAGATTTCTTATCTGATGATCAAGCATACATGTTGTTGAAGAAGTATGAAAAAGTTCTCCATCCAAAGAAGCAGAATTAATGTGTTTGGAAGCATCCTCCTGGTGATTGATTAAAGTTGAAAAAGAAACTTGATGATTTGAGGAGAAAATATCAAGTTTAGGGGAGGATTGTTGGGTTTTTAAGATACTGTTGCTCTTGGAAGAATCAACTGCTTATGGATTTCATTGAAGAATGCTCTAAGTTATAACTGCTGCTGGTATGATTGAAACTGCTGCTAGTGTATTCTACCTACTGCAGGGTGTTACTGGAAATGATTAAAGGAATACACTGAGTGGTAACTACTGCTGGTATAAAGTTTTTGCTGCTGAAGACTAAGTACTGCCAGAGTAAAGTTATCTACTGCTGATGTATTTTAAATTACTACTGGAGTATTAGTGTCAGGTTGTATTTATGGAATGACGTGTACCTATTATTTAGTATTCGATATACATAGAATAGATTCTATTGTGATATACATTGTATAGGAAGTCATTGTAACCGACTATGACTCCTTAGTATAATCTCTTTGTCTCACAAATGTGTTGGAACAATATTCTTTTGTTGAGCAATGGGTTTCACAGACGTAAAATTGGTAAAACTTTATTTATCAAAAGGCACAAGGATGATATTCTACTAGTTCAGGTGTATGTAGATGACATTATCTTTGGTTCTGCAAAGAAGGAGCTATGTGATGATTTTGAGAAACTTATGCATGAAAGGTTTCAAATGAGTTGTATGGGAGAACTCACATTCTTTTTAGTATTGCAAGTTAGACAAAATACAGATGGTATACTTATCAGCCAAGATAAATATATAGCTGATATTTTGAGGAAGTTTGGGTTTACTGATGTGAAGCCTGCAAAGACAACTGTGGAATCTAACAAGCCATTACTTAAAGATGAAGATGGTGAAGAAGTTGATGTGCATTTATACAGATCAATGATTGACTCATTGATGTATCTTACAGCTTCAATACCTGACATTATGTTTGTAGTATGTGCTTGTGCAAGATATCAAGTCTCACCAAAAGTTTCACATCTCAATGCTGTGAAGAGAATTTTTAGATATTTGAGATACCAACCTAAATTAGGTCTCTGGTATCCAAAAGATTTACCTTTTGACTTGATAGCATACACTGATAGTGATTATGCTGGAACATGCTTGGGTAGGAAATCCACAACTGGTGGTTGTCAATTTCTTGGAAGCAGGTTGATTTCATGGCAATGCAAGAAACAAACAGTGGTTGCTAATTCAACAACTGAGGCTGAGTATGTTGCTGCTTCAAGTTGTTGTGGTCAAGTACTCTGGATTCAAAATCAACTTCTTAATTATGGGTACAATTTTAAGCATACCAAAATTTACATTGACAACAACATTACTATGTGCATAATAAGAAATCTTGTTTATCATTCAAAAACAAAACATATTGAGATAAGACACCATCTTATAAGAGATTTTTATGAAAAGAAGTTGATTCAAATTGCTAAAATCCATACTGACAACAATGTTGCAGATTTGCTCACAAAAGGTTTTGATGTGAGTAGATTTCAATTTTTGATTGCAAGTATCGGAATGCTAAATCTTTAAAAATCTTAACACTTGATAATACTAGTTACAAGTGATTCCAACAGTATTTAACCTTTTTGTACGTTTTTACGCTTTTGTACGTTATTTTACGGTTTCGTACGTTTTTTGACTTTTTCATACGTTATTGGACGTTTTCATACGTTTTCATCCGTTATTATACGTTTTCATATACTTTATACGATTTAAACGTTTTATACGTTTTTCTACGTTTTCATACTTTTTTATATGTATCTTACGTTTTTGTACTTTTACATACGTTTTTGAACGTTTTCATACGTTTTTGGGCGATTTCATACGTTTTCATCCATTATTATACTTTTTTATCTGTAAGTTTTATAAGTTTTTGTACTGTTTCATACTTCTTTATACATTTTAATACGTTTTTTTATATTTTCGTACGTTTTCTTACATCTTCATACATTTTTATATATTTTTGTACGTTTTCATACGTTTGTGTCTGTTTTTGTCTGTTTGTGTAAATTTTGTACTTTTTATACGTTTTTATGCGTTTTTGTACGTTTTCAAACGTATAAAAACGCTCACAAATATAGAAACGTACAAAATGCAAAAAAGTTATGATAAAGTCAAAAAACATACAAAAGGGTAAAAACGTACAAAAGCATAAAAAACGTATAAAACGTACTAAAACGTAAAAACATATGATAACGGATGAAAACGTAAGAAACGTAAAAAAAAGGGAAAAAACGTATAAAAACAGATGAAACGGACGAAAACGTATGAAAACGTGTTAGTTGTATAATTTCAATCATTTTTAATATTTTACTACTTTAAATTGTTAAAAATAAAGTTGAGTACCTCAATTAAATAAGTAAGTTGAGTTTTTTTTATGCATTTTGCCCTATATATATGTATTAACTTTATGCCTAATAATTACTTCTTCCATTTTAAAATTATTGTTTTCCAAACAAAAAAGTTTAATAAATGTCTGACCACTACATTACTTAACCAATCAAATATCATATTCATCTACTGAACTCTTTTTTGATTGGTTAAAACAAAAACTGAACAATTATTTTGAAACATCTCAAAATGTAAAAAATGATAATAATTTTGTGATGCAGGGAGTAACTTTCTGAACGTTTTTGATGGCAAAAGCTTCCAATGATATAAAAAGTAACACAAATCGAGAGAATAAAAAAATAACTACTAATTTTCCATTGTCTGAATAGTTAACGAACTTGAAGCTTTTGCAAAGCTTTACGATGCTAAAAGCCTCTTAAAAAGCTTTTGTGAACAATAAATGTTTTACAAAAGCTATGCATGGATACGCTATACATTTCTTAAAATACAACTTCACGAGTTATTATCGCCTAATAATACCTTCTTCGTAATTTATCGAATGACTAACAAACTAGGTCATTTTATGGATTGTTTTCAAGCAGGGTTCTAAAAGGCACGTTTTAGTGCCGCTAAGGCGTCGTTAAGATGCGAGGCGTGACTTCGACGTTACGAAATACACCTAGGCGTCTTCTTCAGGCGTGGAGCGTGATGAGACGCAAAAAGGCGCGATAAAACGCGCCTTAACGCGAGGCGTGGCGTCTTATTTTGAAGCTTTTAAAGGATTTACTAGTATTTGGGCTAGAATTAACGAATTACTGATATAAAGGATTCGGGCTTGGGCATGATAACTTTGTAAATCAATTTCAAGTTTTTAACTTATTTCTATGGTTTTACCACTCATATAATGAGTGAAGAAGGTTTTGACGACTACTCCGATGAAACACGTTTTATTTAAAGGAATGACAAAAAATGCAAGGATAGTTTAGTTTTTTAAGTTTATTTCTTATGTATAACGCTAATTGTAAACTTGATGTATTATATATATACGTATTTATGAAAAATGATATCAATATATAAATTTATAAAAAAAAAAATTATGCCGCCTTAAATCACGCTTTAGAAAACGTCGTAGCTTCGCTATGGCTCGTAAAGCTTGAGGCTTGGCTTCGCCATCACGCCACGACTCACGCTATTTATAACCTTGTTTTCAAGTTTCGACCATGTTATCAAGAAAATGATGAGTTAATGCATTATTGACGATGGCGAACCGGCCTCCATGTAACGACTTGAATTTTGGATAAGAGTTGGGTGAATTAATACGTAATGAGAAGTCCAAACCAATGAACCAACATCACTAGCCCAAGGTTTTCATTTAATTGACCAATTCCTCATTATGGTTTTTACATACCCACCTGCCTAGTTTGACCAGGCATGGTCAATGGGTGGGCCTACAAAATAAAATCATCAACTGTATGAGTTTTTGTCAAAACATTGGTGAATTTTACTTGTAAAATATTGGAGTGTCAAACTTACACTGTGTTCGTGAGTCTGTTTTTGGGGAGAAAAGAAATCAAAAGGGAGGAAACACGGTCAAAGCTGTGTTCGTGAGTTTTTTTCGGGAGGGAAGTGGAGAGAAAGGAAATGATTGAGGAAGGAAGATGGTAGTGTTTATTGTTGCATCTGAGTTTCTTTCCGGTTTTGGGAGGAAGAGGGATCTCTTCTCTTCTTTTCTCTTCTCTTCTCTCTTTTATCTTCTCTTCTTTTATTTTAATGATGGAACTTGAGAACACACCGTTAATCTGCTCCCGAAGTTTTTTATTACAGGTTTGCTAACAATGAAGGAAAACAAATACCTATAATCATAGTTGTCACGATCCCGATTCTAAAATTAGGATCTTACGATTTTACAATACTACAATATAAAAATGATCCGAATCCTATGTAAGATCTTAGCACACTGAAAATCTTATAAGATCCCGATCTTGACTATATGATTTTACGTCTTATCGTAAAGCATGTGTGATTAATGTGATCTTGACTATATGATTTTATGGAGCAATCTTGACTATATGAAAATCCTATGTAAACTTCGATAAGTATATATTGTATTTTACGTCTTATCGTAAAGCATGTGTGATTAATACAAACACTAAAAAAGTCAAAAAAATTGCAAAAAGACACTAAAAAAACATTTACATAAAAATTAAGAGCTATTATAAAACACATTCTCTTAAACACTTGTCACTATAAGAAGTGTTTTGTAGGCAAGGAAAAATGGAATACAACAAAAAAGTCTTGAACGAGGATTTTAACCCGTGCATTGCGGTGGAGCGTTTGTATACAGTGATATTGTATATGTTGGAAGACATTTTTTTTCTTTCTAAATTGCTCATCTTTGGCTCGGCGTACGATCAGTCGTGGCTGAAGAGTGACGATAATGCTAATAATTTGTATCAAACAGTTATTATAAGTTCCATATTTATGTTATCATGACACAGAGAGAGAGAGATAGAGAGCGCCTGACCCTATGGGCCTTTGAAGGGCCTAGACATGGTTTGGACTTGGACTGGGTACATAATATTAACTAGGCTAACTTAAATTATAACCTATCAGATTAACTAACTAGACATATACAAGTCCAAACGGCCATATACTAATCTATAAAGTCTTATTACAAAGATACAAGGTTATTATCTTATAAATGACCATCACTTTAATAATGCAAACAATCTCCCCCTAATGAGTGGTCATTTATAAATGATGCATTTTCAGTCTTTGAACTTAAATCTTGAGGTAGGCTTCGCATTCCAATTCTGTCGACTAAGTACTCATCCCTTTATATTAGAAGAGCTTTTGTAAATAAGTCAGCTAACTGGTAATCCGTCTTGACGAATTATAGCTCAACTGTACCCTTTTCCACGTGCTCTTTTATGAAGTGGTAGCAAATTGTGATATGCTTGGTGCGAGAATGTTTAAATGGATTGCAAGAGATGTCTATGGTACTCTTTGAATTTCAATAAACTGGGATTTGGTTAAAGAGAATAACATAATCTGTAAGTTGCGTGCGCATACAAAGAACTTGCGTGACCTCGGGTTCCCATTTCTCGAGTCCTAAAGAAGGACAAACGTGGCATTACGCTATTAGTTTCACACGCCCACATCTATAGTGATTTGGACCACCTACATAGCTAAAGAGTTACACAATGATGATTTAGCAAATAAATGTCAAATATATAAACAAATAAACGAGTATACTATTTGAACGATAAACACATAAACTATCTAAAACAATGCATCAAATCTTTATAAAGGGAATAACATAAACATAATAATCATAACATTGTCAACACCCAAGGGTGTTAGCCCATAATGTATGTAGAGCTATACAAAGTAAATACAAACGGTAAACAAATGGAAATCATTATGAAATCGATGTGCAAACCGAATGATTAAACTAAGTGTGTTGATATGGGACCTTTTCCTCTTGATCTTCTCACCTTGGGGACTGAAACTTGGGGTGTTGGAACCTTGGAACTCGACCGTGGTGGTAAATGGTACATGAAAAACCTGTATTAGGGCTTGTATTTATAGTGTTATGTCTGAGGCTCGATATGTCGTATCTAGAGGTTGATACGGCATATCCGAGACTTGTTAATTGTTGGCGAAGAAAGCATATTCCAAGCATATTTTGTGTATCTTTTAAATAAGGCGTATCATTAAATACGACGTATTTCTGAATTGTGATACGGCGTATGACTTCAAATCTTCGATGTACATGGATTGAAGATAAGCTCTTAAATACGGTGTATGGCCAACGTTTCATACGACGTATATCTTCTTAAGTTGCCTTGTGCTTTGACTGTAGAGCTTCTAATATGGCGTATTGCCAGAGTTTCATACTCCGTATGCTCTTTGCAGGTTACATACAGAATTATCAAATAAGCTCCAAATCATGTCGTTTTCCGTGTCTTTTCCAATATTGCTCCATAAACACTGAAAATAATAAACTTAATCAATTAAGTATCAATTCAGTTATAAAGGACGTCATGATGGGCACATTACCTTTTCTTCAACTGTTGGCGGAATAATTGCCAACTTCATTTTTTTTTACATAACAATTAAACATAGCATCCCCCACTTGAGATGAACAATATGAGAATTTAGGGGGTCTTCGATGATCTTCAAAAATATGTCTTTGACGAAAGCGTGATTTCCGAACCTTTCCACTTGAACCTTGAACTTAGGCAAACAATGACTTCCCGATCACAAATAAAGACTACACGGTAGGCTAAGGTGTATGGGTGTAGAAATAAAAAGGCATCTCGAGAAGCACGCATGTCAGTCAGCTGCAATCATGGTTCTAAAAGGCGTGACATGGTGGCGTCAAGACGTTGTTAAGGCGTGACCTCCACGTTACGAAATAGACCAAGGCGTCGACTTTAAGTGTAGCGTGAAATGAGGCGGGAAATGGCGCGATCAGGCTCGCTAAGGCGTGATGCGTGACAAGTTGTTTTTTATTCAACTCCGATAATTTATTATATTATTATTATTATTATTATTAAATAAGAATATATTACATGTAACGATAGTTTTTTAACCTTGTTAATTTTGTACAACGTTTTTTGTAATATATATATATATATATATATATATATATATATATATATATATATATATATATATATAAGTATTTTTGTATTTTGTACCGTCGTATGGCAAGCCTTAAAAACGAAAAAGCTTCGCCTTGGCTGCAAAGGCATGAGGTTTGGTCATGCCGTCACGCCACGTTTCACGCTATTTAGAGCACTTTCAACGGTAACGGCATAACGCCGTTAGGGGCACGTTTAACGCCGTTGGAGGCGTTAAACCGTTGGAGGCATGGATTGGTAACGGCGTTATAAGGCAACCGTTGGCACCATAACGCCCGTTAAGGGCAGAAAAAAAAATTGAAAAAGTGACACAACTAGTCCCTCAACGGCTAGTATCCGTTACAAATTCAAAAAAATTTACAAAAAACCCCCTAACGGCTAGTTTTTCAAAAAAAAAAATCAAAAACATTTTTTTACCACTATAAATACCCAACTAAAACTCTATTTTTTTCACACTTCCATTCACACTTTATATACTTCCTCTTCACATTTTCATAATTCAAAAATCAAATTCGTTCACAATGGATCCAAATCAAGCTGGTGATATTCCTCTGTCTTGGTCATACGTTGATGACCAAGAGGACTTCCAATTTATGGCGGCCGCGTACGAGTATCATATTCAGTTGGAACAACAAGAAAGTATTGAATCTCAACATCCTAGTCGTTCTCGTAGCCATGTATATCGTGAACGTGAGCTTGCAGAAGAACGTTTGCGCAACGATTATTTCGTACAAGGTTGTAAGTATTCAAACCGGAATTTTCGTAGAAGATTTCGTATGAGCCGGAAACTATTCCTGCAAATAGTTGGAGGTATTGAATCTTATACTTCCGATAATATTCCAGATCATTTTACCTTTTTTAGGCAAACACCCGATTGTACGGGTCGAATGAGTATATGCTCTAATGAAGTGTACGTCTGCCATACGCCAATTGGCGTACGGCACCACACCCGATGCATTTGATGAATACTTGCAAATGGGTGCGAGTACTTCAAAAGTATGCCTTGATAATTTTAACAAATGCATTATTGATTTGTTTATGCCGGAGTATTTAAGAAAACCAACATGGGCCGACATTCAAAAAAATTATCAACATCATGAAGAAAAACATGGTTTTCCGGGAATGCTTGGTAGCATTGACTGTATGCACTGGGAATGGAAAAATTGTCCAGTGGCTTGGCAAGGCCATTTTGCTAGGGGTGATAAAAAAATACCCAACAATTATGCTTGAAGCTGTTGCTTCTCAAGATTTATGGATCTGTCATGCATTTTTTGGGATGGCGGGGGCAAATAACGATGTCAATGTTTTAGATAACGCTCCGTTATTCGACGACCTTCTTGCTGACAATGCCCCAAAAGCACCTTATATGGTCAACGGAACTAGGTATGAACAGGGGTATTACTTGGCTGATGGAATTTATCCACAGTGGGCAACTTTCGTCAAATCCTTCACAGCAACAACTGATGAAAAACATACGTACTTTAAAAGGAGACAAGAAAGTGCCCGAAAGGATATTGAACGTGCTTTTGGTGTTCTTCAAGGCCGTTGGGGTATACTACAACAACCGGCACGTCAATATGAAATTGCCACGATACGTAGAATCATGTATTGTTGCATTATTATGCATAACATGATTATAAAAGATCAAAAATTTGCATTACGTGACTATAACGAACTGTGGGTGGATCCGTCAGCAAATTTGAGGCAACGAAGATTGGTTGAAAGATGTGATACGCACAGTCGTAAGGCAAAAGAAATACACGACCGACAAACGCATACCCAACTCCAACAGGACCTTATGGAGCATGTTTGGCAGAAGAATCTTGAACGACATGGACAACAACAAGAGAGCGACGATGATGAATAAGTATTTGCTATGTTTTGTTATTTTTTTCGGTGTGTTTTTTTATTTCGTTGTAATTTTTTTTTCGATGTATTTTTTTAATTTCGTATTGTAATATGTTTTCAAATTTAATGTTATGTTTAGTTTAATAAATGAAGTGTTTGTTTTAGTTTAGGGGTTGAAATTGAAAATATGAAATGTTATTGGTGTTATTGATGTTATTGGGATGTTATTGTTGTGGGTGTTTTTTGGGGATGTTAATGTTAAATGTTAAACCTGATGTGACGCTGACGTGGACGGTGTTATTGGTGTTATGGTGTTACGATTGTAACTGCTCTTATAACCTTAGCCGCAATACTTCATGAGCTTTTAAATGAATTGGAAAATCTTCGTGTGAAGTAGTAATTCATATGTTTATTTTAATATGTTATTTGAATGTGTTAGTCTGTATGTTTATTTTAGTGTGTTAATGTTTAAACTTTTATCAATTTAGAATGTTGGGGTGAGTTCCAATATAATCGTAGTTCTAAAAGAATGTTCAGACCGTGTTTAATAAAACAATTAAGTTCACAGAGTTGAGATAAATGAGAAAGAAAGTTCGGAGAGTTAAAAGAAATGAAACACGGAGAAAGAAACTAGGCAAGTATATATCCAAGTATTGAATTAAGATCGAGCACTATTCTTCAAGCTCCCCCGTTAGCTATAAATGACATATGATGTGCTTCAAGGTGATGTGATTAACACAACTTGCCAATCTAGACTCATATAATGATGCATTACACCTTAGAAGAAGTGTTAGCGAAATGCAATAATACTAAGAAGAAAAGAATAAGCAAGCACACAAGAACACTGGGTTTTAGAATTTACGATACTCTCAAAATAAAATGCTATGCAAAGAATATTATACATCATTTCAGATCCACTTTTTCTTGCAAACTAGTCCGTAACAACTTTTTTATTGTTTCTTACAAGTTGTTTGTTTAGCCTACAGATCGACTTGTCCTTTGGTCGAGTTTGCTTCACTTCCCGCGACAGCTAAAAAGGGGCACTGCCACTCAAGTGTTTTCAGAATCATAAGCTTTAATACTAAGCGTGTATATTACAATCATTTTCCGTCATTGGATGATCAAGAAAACTATACGAATGAGAAATATGTTCCTCGAAAGGAGAAGAAGCTTGAAGTGCATCAAACAATGTTGAAGTCGGTTGGTTTAGATGATCATTGATGCTAGTATCATTAAACTCAAAAGAAAACGGTAACCCAGTGTTTGCGTTATTTGTGTCTTGTAAGGTAGCATAATTTGACTGACCAAATGAAGCATAAGCCATGAATGTCCCGAGCTGATCTATCTCCTCCTGCAAGCTCGCAACCTGCACAAAAACACTAGGTTTGAGCTGATCTATCTCCTCAACAATACAAAACAGATTTATTTATTTATTTTTTTTAAAACAAGAGATGAGACCTGTTGTTCAAGAGCAAAGATTTGAGCTACACAACCATATATAGGATCATGCATTCGAGACAAAGCTTCATACGAGATACTAATAGCAGCTTCACTTCTATTTTGCAACGGGAGTTTCATCAGTAGTTTTGACACGTTGCTTGCACCAAAAACCTTGTGGACGGCTGCAAAGTGATCCGCTCCTTGGCTATAACAGAAGTATGGAGTAAAAACACATTCATTTGTACACTTCCTTCTCAAAAACTTGCATGCCCCACATGAAAAACGAGTTCCCGTCATTTTCCTTATCTTTTTTTTTTTTTTTTTTTTTTTTTTTTTTTTTTTTTTCCTTCAAAATTTGATTGAACTAATGAAGTGGTTAGAGTTTATAGTAGAGATTAACACTTCATTTGTCATGATTATTATCCACCTGAAAAAAGTGATTGTGATATTGGTGGCTTGGGGACAATGTAACATTAGCTTAAAGTAGATTCTACTTTAAGGTCTCCTTTGTGGCCTACTCACTTTGGCTAATTCTTTCCTAAATTATGCATTAAAGCAAATTAAAAGGTCTTTTTCTAATTTTAAACATTCAGTAAGTGAGTTGTACGAGGGCCTACTATTTCCATTTACAAGTACTATGCAAACAATATTAGCTAGATAACACTATCTTAATCCAACTTGATTGTTAGATTAGAGCTTAATTATGTAGGCACTCGAATAGTTCCTAGCTTCTACTTAGTTTAACGATAGTCCACATCGCGATCTAGCTTTTAAAATCGTATGAGTTTATGATTAAGCGAAAACGAGTTGATCCTCTGTAGGATCTTTGAACCAATCCTACTTTCCTCAAACTTTTTGAACAAATAAACTATAAAAGAATGTATTTTGTTAAAGTTGAATAATAAAACAAGCATGAACAGATATAAGTGTCATATAAGTGTAAAATACATATATTTTAGTCTAAAAAGTAAATCGTCTTGAATCACCGATTGGATAGATTAGTATTCTAAACTCATGAAAGTTTCATTTCCATTAGGTTATAACTTTTAGAACTATTTCTTCATAAATTTGTTATAGTATCAGTTTTAACTACGAATTACTATACGTATAAATCATCTGAACATTTAAGTAGGATTTATCGATCTCGATCCGATATAATGATTCCAATCTTGCAAAGATAAAAATGATTCATTAGTAAGATATCTCTTAACAACCTTGGTTGATATTATTTCAGATATGTGATTATCGCATAGAATCATGACGACTATTCAAGTGCAAGAAATCTGGAAGACTGAATGAAATTTGGTACAAGTTAACATCCCGATTTATTCTTCCGAACATCAAATGGGAGATCAAAATAGAAGCTAAGGGGAGATGGTAGAATAGAATCAGTGTTAGTTACAAGAGGAGATTGATGTTACATTAATTGTCTTTCAAGATAAAATGGTGGAATATCCTTAATTTCAACATCTTGGACCTCTTGAATGTCTTAACAGCATCTGGTGCCCTGAAGCCATACGGCTCAAATTATAGGAAAAAGTGTTGTCAATCAAGAAATGGTAAATACTTTTTGTGTTGCAGTCCAAACAACCCTATGGGCTCTATGGCGCTTTAGGAACAAGAAGGAGTTCGTTTCTTTATGGCCCAAAATAGAGCTCAACCTCAGGGCATGTTTGGTAGAAGGAATAAGATAGGAGAATGTAAATTAATCAAATTTCATTGTTTAGTAGCTTAAAGAAATAAATAAGTGGAGAATTAAACAGAGTTGTGAAGAAATTGATAATGCAAATGGGAGAAATGATAATATTTAGGAATAACTTTTCCGTGATATGTATTTTGGTTAAAGACAAATTTCTGTTAATATTTTATATAATTAAAATCACGTAATTTTTGAATAATGAAAGAAAGGTGACGTTATTTATTTATTTATTTTCTAATGTGAGATTTTAAATATGCAGGATTGATTGTTTACATATATATCAGGTACTAAGTTTTATTAAAAAAACACGAGTATATCAGAACTTCGCAAGTTTCCTTGTTTGCTATATCACAACTTTACATTTTTATTATCTGATGACAAAAGTTCAATGCAGAACGATAAATATCTAAAGAACAAAACACTTCATCTCAACCATTCATTTATATTTCATCTTATGGTCCATATTAAACATCAACATTCAATTTAAATTTAAACAAGGGCAGCTTTGTAATTTACAATTCTCACCTACATCTCACCTCAGTCACTCTCAAATAATCATTTACACACACTCTCTCTTTTTCCTCTCTCTCTAATCAATCGAAGCTATAATCACAACATTTTGTACAAAATTAACCTCATCAGCATCATTATTACTGTTATGGGCGTTATGATTGTGGTTGAGTGGGAGTAAAAAGAGTTTACGGGAAAGTGTGCTGATGAAAATTAGGGTTTGGGAATTGGGGGTTTTGGAGTGGAGTGAAATTGATCGGATTTGTGATGAGTTGGTGTTGAATTGAGTGACTTGAGTGAGGATTGTGTGTGATTTAACTGATGGTTTTGCCATTGATGATGAATTTAGCGAAGGTTTGGGATTAACGTCATTGGTGTAGTGGAAGATGATGGACAAGAAGGTGGTTTTGACTGTGGATTTGTTTACTAGTTTTGATGTTAAAAATAAAGCTCGGAGTGCAAGGAGTTGGTGCGGGAAGGAAGTATGTGATCGTGTTAATATTGGAAGCGTAGGAAGGAAATGATGCTTGGAGGAGGTATAATGATAATGAATGGATTGGATAGAGGTTTATGTGATCTCAAGCAGACATATTCTTCTTATTGGTGGGGTGTGAGGTAACTGTACGCACAATAAGTGAGTAACATGATGTTTGGTTGGCTTACTCAGAGAGAGAAGGAAATGTCTGGGTTGGACATAATGGAGGAGGTATAATCATTCATTCATAATGAATGGATTGTTTGTATAGAGTTGAATAATGTTTTCTACATGTTTATTTCTGCTATTTTGAAGAAGGGTGTTTGGGATATGTCAAAAAAAAAAAAAAAAAAAAAAACATTGGAGATGAGATGAAAGAAGTAGGGGGACCTTTCCGGGTGTGATGAGTCCTTTTTCTTCAGCATCAGAAATCATACTGTTACCGATGCGGTCTTTGACACTGCAGCAAGGCTCCATTATTTCAAGCTTAGCTGCAATATTAGCAACCGATCCTTTGGCAATCTTGTTCAAGTACACCATTGGTGTCTTCCCTATCAGCTGCAATACAAATTCATTTACTACTACTAGTAAACAAGTCATTGAATAACAATAAATCAATTAAGCAACTACTTATTTAAAGTAAAGTAAAGTAAATTATATGATGTTATTTCCTGTTCTTTCTTCTGAACTTATTTAATACTCTAAATAATATTAATTCTCTAGGACTTTTACGTTCTTGTATTTAATAAGCGAGTGTAATTCGTTCACGTTCTACAACATTTGTTGTTTCATTGATTAATTAAATGAATAGCTTCTAAAGTCTTTAAGTTTATTCAACTAATATTATCATACACTGATACATCAATACATTGTGAGTTGGTTCGGGTTGTGAGATGGTATGGTCGTGGAGATAGGTAATAAGCTATTGTTATCGTGAAAATGGCGAGTTCATCAAGTAGTGAGATGTCTTGCTCCAAGTTGCTTTTATGGAATCGAGAGTTCTGGTTGCTCACACTTATGCTAGTTGGGGAGTGGATTTACTTGAAGTGGGTCAATATCTTTGCATGATGGATAGTGGGTATGTTTGAAAAAAAAAAGTCCGTCTTTTTACGAATCCCGTGGGATTTTTTTACAAATCCCGTGGGATTTTTTTACGAATCCCGTGGGATTTTTCTGGACGGAAATTTTGAAAAAAAAAATTCGCCTTTTTACAAATCCCGTGGGATTTTCTTACGAATCCCATGGGATTTTTTTGGACGAAAATTTTGAAAAAAAAATTCGTCTTTTTACGAATCCCGTAGGATTTTTTTACGAATCCCGTGGGAACCTTTTACGAATCCCATGAGATTTTTCTGGACGGAAATTTTGAAAATTTTTTTTTCGTCTTTTTACAAATCCCGTGGGATTTTCTTACGAATCCCGTGGGATTTTTTTATGAATCCCGTGGGATTTTTTTACGAATCCCGTGGGATTTTTCTGGACGAAAATTTTGAAAAAAAAAAAGTTCGTCTTTTTACGAATCCCGTGGGATTTTTCAGGACAGAAATTTTGAAAAAAAAAAATCGTCGAAAGTATATAAAAGTGCATATCAATAGAAAGATGATTTTTTTCTCGTCTCGATGGTGTATTTTTTGTAGCTTGAAGATTTACCGTTTGCAAGATATGTTGTTTTTAAAAAAAGGGTGGAAATTAGGTTTCTATAGAATTACATTTCTACCATTCCTTTGTTAATTTTTGTTTTCATCTCATCCATTGGATGAAAAGAAGATGAATGGTTGATATCTTATGATTTGTTCTTTAGATTAAATGTGTTCCGTATTGATCTCACCTCATTATCTGATTCATTTCTTTTTTTTAGATTTCTTTTACCAAACGTGCCTTCAATGACATTAAAATAAAACTTTCTCACTTGGATCTCGACTAAAAAGAAAGAAAAGGAAAAAAAAAATCCTAATTGGATACGGTGGTTTAACAATCCTTGTAACGCTTTATCCTTGCTTAATTTGTATTACTTGAGTCTACCTTTTCGCTTAGTTCAAAAAAAAAAGTCTACCTTTTTGCTAGCATATTCTGTGAATTGCTATCTTAAAAAACTGTGTTTCTTTGTCTATATATGCAATCTTTGGGTATGTCATATTTAAGCATTAAGAGAAAAGGTTTATTAGATATGCCATCAATTGATAAATGTAAAAACTGTATCTGCAATCTTTGGTTATCTCATATTTAAGCATTAAGTGTAAAGGTTTATTAAATGCGAGAAGTGAATATGATGTTGTTTCACATTTAAGCTTACATGCGAAATCATTTCAAATCACTAAAAATTACGTCATTTTTATTCTCATTTTACCATAAATTGACTAGTGGAACTAATGTATGCGTAGTGAAACACTTTTTAATGGTGAATTAAATCAAACCATTGTTGAATCGAGAACTAATTGGTTACTTAATAGAGACACCCTACAATATGATGTAGAAAAAAGCAAGTATCAAAGTGAACCCAACTTAGATTATGTTATGATGCAATCAAGAGAAAACACTAATATCGTGAATAACATAATAGAAATGATGTAGATTTGACGTTTTTCTTGTTAAAATCACATAATTTTTAAAGGTTTCGTATGTAAACTTAAATGTGAGACAGCCCAATATCCACTTTCCTTTAATTAAATATGCCATCAATTGATAAATGTAAAAACTGTGTTTCTATATCTATATATGCAATCTTTGGGTATGTCATATTTAAGCATCAAGTGAAAAGGTTTATTAAATATGCCATCAATTGATAAATGTACTCATACAAGGTTTTTAGCCCGCGCTTCGCAGCGGGGTGTTTGCATACAGAAGTATTATTTAACGTTCGAGTTAAGCGTGTTCTTATTATATATGTTAAGATATTAAGCGTGAATAATATAATTAAGCGTTTGCGA
The DNA here is from genome assembly GCA_019973895.1 of Chrysanthemum seticuspe. Lineage (NCBI taxonomy): Eukaryota > Viridiplantae > Streptophyta > Magnoliopsida > Asterales > Asteraceae > Chrysanthemum > Chrysanthemum seticuspe. The sequence goes on from BPTQ01000004.1 coordinate 100,246,966, forward strand.
ATTTACAAAAAAGTATGTTATCAAGCCTTCGTTGCGTCGCGTTTTATATAGAGCCTTTTAATTAAAAATGATAGAATATCGTTATGTAACAATCGTTAAGTAGCGGCCGTTAGTAGGACTATATGTGTAACAAACATCTAACATGAAGGACTAATTATGTAAATTTTTTTACATCGTTAGTCCCTAAAGGACCTATTTTGCAACGCAAGTTAAACCTCAAGGACTGTTGTCGCATTTTAATTTTTTTTAAAGTATTTAAAAAAAAGTTAACGACCGTTAGTAGATAACGGACGTTGACTAATGACCGTTAGTACTATTCATTACGCCCATAGCAAAAACATGATTGCCTTTAGCATTCTCGTTGGCATGTTTTATGCGTAGAGTACTATAGTTAATGCTTGTTGGGTGTGGACCTAGCAAAAAAAAGAGTGGCTTTAGCCACCCTGCTAAATGTACTATAGAGTAATGCTGATTAGGTTCAGACTTCAGGAGTCCCTTTTTCATATTTTTAAAAGGTTGAGTAGGATTGGCCCGTTAATTTGGGTACCCAAATTGTATTTTGCCTCTCTGCCCTTGGAAGAGTTTTATTTCCATCCATCTGTTTTCTTCCCGGTCCTTGCATCGCATCCATGTTAGTTATTTTGGTATTATATGGTAGGTAATAACTAGAAAACAAGAACTCATGGGCAAGTTTAGAGTTAGCCGTCATAGTTGTAGGCTTTAGTGTTTTATGGATATAAATTAGTAGAAGTGAGTTAGGATCGAACTCGAGATCACGGGATTGCACACTTTGCGTATGAGAATTAAAGTTAATAATTAAATATAAATGTTGTATTTATTTATTAATTAAACGAAATAACATAACGGACGTTAAGTAATTAGTTGTAATGGACTAACGGTCGTTAAATGTGATTGGAAAAGGACTAGATTGTAAATATTGGGAAGGTTCTGGAATCCCTTGTGGGATGCCCAAACCGATCGGCCACAAGGACCAAACCCAACCCATCTACAACTCAAACTTGTTCACCAAGTTAGTTTGGGTATAAATACAAAACCAATGGTGTTTGTAATTGATCTCTTGTACTTATTAAGCTAAACCTAAAATTGTTTTGTGTGTGTTTTGCTAAAATTCGGTCGACATACACCATAGGTGTCGATCCATAGCTTTTTCCAACTCAAGTTATTTTGTTTGATTAAAACTAGCATTCCTTTAATTCGGTATAGTACGATTGAATTACAAAACGGTAAGGGGTAATTCACACAATCCTATAAACCCTAGTTAGGGTTCATCCAAATTGCTAGTTTTGTGGATTTGATTCTTGTTCGGCTAGAATCAAGAAAGGTACGCATATTCTTGTTTATGTTAATTAATTATTCGTTAATCTTTCCTATACGCTTCCGCATGTATACTTTGATGTTTTGTGGTTTATTTATTGAATGTCATGTTATATAATTCCAACAGTGGCATCACGAGTCATTGGTTTTAATGAGTAATTAATTACTAAACGCGTAAAAAACGAATAATTGTATGTTGTTTGATATGGTTAATCTAGGGTTTTGGTTTATTTTTTGTATGTGTCGATTTATGTTTTAATATGGGGCGTACCCCTTTAAATTTTTTTAGTCGACATATTTAAATTTTTTTAGGGTTTTAAAATTGTTTCTTAACCTTATCGAAACCTAAAATTAATATATATGTTACGTGATTAATTCATGAATAATATGTTATGTGACATGAAATTATTAATATGCGATCTTGTGACTATTTGAATAATTGTTATGATATATCAATGATGATACATGCATGTTTGTCATTGATAGTTGCTTGTATATTGTTTAATTGTTAAGATATTTTATCACGTGTTTATTTATGATAAATCTTGAATTTGGGAAGACTCCAATTATATATTAATGAATCAATTATGTGCTATTTGGTATATTTTAATTAAGGGTTTACGCAATCGATTCGTCGATGTATGTGGCTCACTTTCAATTGAGAGAGTGAAAGCCCTAATTAATATATACATTAATTTAACCTAGACATTGATTATTAATAGAGTTTTATCGAATAAGTTGCATGTGGCTACTTGTTTACACGTATTAAATTGTTTATTATGTACGCATTATTTTTAGTTGTTTATTTTTTATTTGTTTACTTGTTTTTTTATTATGTTAGACAGTGTGGAAAGCTAGAAGGGGGGGGGGGGGTTGAATAGTTTTACCAATTTAAAACTTCCTTTTAAATATTTAGATCGACTTATGTCAATCTATTTGGTTGTTTATGTTGGACGTTGATAAATAGATATATAAACGTGTAATGAAAGATAAAGAGTAAGAAGCACATCACCACGACAAAAGTATTTATAGTGGTTCGGCTACAAGGACACCTTCCTTGCCCTACTTCACTCCCCGAGTCACCTACTCGAGAGTTTGTAAACACTACACCAATATCCTTATGGCGGAGAAGCCTTCACAACGTCGCTTACACCTTTTTCCGGTACAAAGCTAAATACCGAGTTCTTTCACACCAAGGCGAACCACACCTAACACAACGTCGCCTACCCTTTATACGGTGTTAGGCTAACCACCGAGTTCTTTCACTCCAAGGTGAACCACATCTATCACAACGTCGCCTACCCTTTATTAAGTACTAGGCTAAGCACCTAGCTCCATTACTATGGAGGAACTACTACCCATCACAACACAACACCTAATCTTAAGGAGATCCACTCCTTATTACAACACCATCAAGGATATCACCATCCTTGGAAATAAACAAATACTTATATGTATAACGATGCACCTCATCGATTATACGACCTAGGCATTCTTCCCTAATGCCACTTGATTTGATTCCTAGTCATTCTTCACTAATGCCTTAAACACAACGCTTGGCACCTTTCACTAATGCCTTCGTCTTGACACCTTTAGCATTCTTCACTAATGCTTTGACACGAACGTTAAGCACCTTTCACTAATGCTTTTGTCTTGACTCTTTTGGCATCCTTCACTAATGCCTTCAACACAACATCTACGGAGGAAGAAATAATTATCAACAAGAGAACCTCAGTTGTCTTGATGATGACGAAGCATGACAACTCATGGACTTGAGCTTGCTCGACTTCAAGAAGTGGTGATCTCGCCTTTAAGAGGAACCTAGAGAATCACACAAAAACAAAAAGACAAACTACATAGAAAGATCCCTAAGGATCAGTGGTTAGAAAGATCACTGTTCCCCGGATCCCACGGATCCCTCCCACAAGGGATCCGGCTAGCGTAAAGCTAGGGATCCGTGGGACGCTCATCTTTGCCCATGGGTATTTTTGGTTATGGGTCATGGGTCATGGGTTATGGGTTGATCTATGGGTTTCTTTCTAGATACAATGTATCTCTAGAATACAATGAACCTAGTTAAGTGGTTTGGACAAAACCATGGATTATGGGATTTGTTAGTTTTTACCCATTTTAGTATATACTTGTTTTTACCCATTTTAGTATATACTTAGTTAAGTATGTGTTAGCCCAATATGTAAACACTAGTTGTTGTACATATGTATATCATAAAATCACTTATACTTGTTTTAGTGTTTTATGTGAAAACGTAAGTGTGTTAGAAAACTATTGGCTCAAACAGTTTACGTATTTTATTTGTTTCGTTAAAATGATTTTACGTTTGTTATCGACAAAACATTAGAAGATCGTAAAATATAAATAAACGTTTTTACGGCTTATTTGTATTAACAGACAGTTTTAAGCAAAGGGTAATTTTGAATAGAAAAATAATACGGACTAAACAATGGTGAAATTTGATTTATTTTTGAAGAGTTAAGTTTTCAATAGTTTAATTGATTGATGATTTTGGTACAAATGGTCTAAACGGCTCACCCAATTTGACGGACTGTGTGAGAAGTACTAGGAGGGGAGCGCATTAATATTGTGACCCTAAAGAGGGAGGTTATTGCTTCAGCGCTGACCAAACTCTCCGCTTGCTTGCGAGTCAAATTGGAGCTACTAAGTAAGCCATAAATGTACAAACTCATCTTAAGGGCGAATTAGTTTTAATTCCATGCGCCACTTCGGTGGTAATTACCCGAAACACTAAGTGTTTACACTTATGCAAAAGTACGGTATAATGGACGATAATTAACGCTAAATTCCTTGATTGGTGAACCCAATACCTCAATCAAAACTTTGATAATTTGATCTTTATGAATTGGTAATAAAAGGTTTTTTATTAAATTTATGCTACAAGATGAATGCATGACATCTTTGTACATATTTGATTTGACCACATAAAATCAAAACTAGTACCCTTAATAAATTAAGTTATGTGCCATCTAATTAAAAGGAACAATTGAAGTTGCAATTTACGTCGTGTCAGAACTTGGCGAGATTGTGATGGACAGGTAAATCTTTATGTAAAGTCAGACCTTACATGAACATATTTGCAGTTCTTTAAGTTAGACACTTAAGTTGAGTAGGAAGTGAGACCTGGACTCAAGGCATAAGATGGGTTGAAACATGTTTATATTTGCAATAGCGTTGGAAAATATAAATTCCATAATGATCTAAGAATTGGAAATAGTTTGCCAATTATTGTTCGACAGATTACCTTATTATATGCTTTCGTTACTAGCAGATCAACTGATGTAATGAACCTATGATAATTTGGATCCTAGTTTTCTAGAAAATTATATGGTTATATGTTTATATTACCTTGGGTATATTTTATTTTCTTGAAAAGTTGTATTATCGAAAATACTAATACTTGAACTTTTTTCTGTATAAATGGCTCAAAACAACGATAACACTAACACTGCACTAAGTTCTGTGTTCAAAAGCTTTTTTGATCGAGAAAAGTTGACTGGCTCTAAGAATTTCAATGATTGGCACCGCTCTTTGAGAATTGTCTGTAGAGTTGCTGACCGGTTGAATTATCTGTACATGCCTTGTCCTGCTGAACCAGCACCTGACGCACCTCAAGCGGATAAGGATGCTTGGAAAATTTAGTATAAGCATCATAACGATGTGGCTTGCCTAATGTTGGGAACAATGGAACCTGCTCTCCAAAAGCAGTTCAAAAATTACTTCCCATCTAACATGCTCGATGAACTTCGAACTATGTTCGAGAAACCAGCTGTTGTTGAAGTTTATGATTTGATCGATGCATTACACAGCTGCAAGCAGGGAGAGGGTAAACCCGTAAGTGCTCATGTACTGGAAATGAAAGGTTACATGGACCAATTAAGGGCACTTGGCAAAACTTATGAAGATGACATGGCCGTGAACTTGATCAACATATCCCTTAACAAGGATTTCAATGGTTTTGTTCGGAACTTCAATATGCACTGCGTGGGAAAGACAGTTACTGACCTACATGCATTGCTAATTGACTATGAAAAAGGGTTACCTCAAAAGGCTCCTACTCCCCAGGTACTTGCTATTCAGGGTGGAAGGATAAATAAGCCAAAATCGCAGCGTGCGAACAACAAGAAGGTGAAGGGCAAAGGGAAAGTTGATAAAGGTAAAAAGGTTATGGCCTATCAACCAGAACCTAAGAAGTACCCTACTCCTAGGAAGGAAAATCCTAAAAAGGATCAAGCATGCCACCACTGCAAGGTCGTTGGGCATTGGAAGAGAAACTGTGCTCTCTATCTTGATGAATTGCGGGCAAATAAGATGAAGTACGACGGGTCCTCGGGAGCCGGTTCTTCAGGTAATTTATTTGTCATTGAATTATTTACTCTAAATCATAAAAATTCCTGGGTATATGATATTGGATGTGGTATTCACATTTGGAATACACTGCAGGGTTTTAGAGTGGAGAGGAAGCTAGCCTATGGGGAGCAATATCTGCACGTGGTAAATGGCGCACATGCAGCTGTTGAAGCCATAGGAACGTTTAGTTTAGTATTGCCTTCGGGCTTAGTACTGTTATTGAACAATTGTTATTACGCAATATCTGCACGTGGTAAATGGCGCACATGCAGCTGTTGAAGCCATAGGAACGTTTAGTTTAGTATCTGCACGTGATTCATCATTGTTGGATGATGGTTTTACTCATACTATTTCACGTAATGGAATTTCTGTTTCTTTAAATGGTGTATTTTATTTTAATGCGAATACTGTGAATGGTGTGTTTGAAATTGATGTGATTGAAAATGAATCTAACAAATATAATAATTCGATGTTTAGCATCAATAAGAAAATAAAGTTGGAATTGAATTCTTCTTATCTTTAGCATTGTAAACTTGCTCATATAGGCAAGGCTCGCATGCAAAAGCTGCAACAAGAAGGGCTTTTGCAAAATATCAATGATGAATCATTTGATAAATGTGAGTCATGCATATCTGGGAAGATGACGAAGAAACCTTTTCATAGCAATATGGAGAGGGAGTCTGATCTACTTGGTCTTATTCATACTGATGTGTGTGGACCACTTAGACATGTGTCAAAGAGAGGTGCTAGCTACTTTTTAACCTTTACTGATGATTTCAGCCGTTATGGTTATGTTTATTTCCTTAAGCATAAACATGAGGTGTTTGAAACATTTAAGGTTTTCAAAGCGGAAGTAGAACTGCAATTGGGAAAGAAGATTAAAGCTCTTCGATCCGATAGAGGAGGCGAGTATCTAAGCCAAGAGTTTAAAGATTATTTAGCTGAGAATGGAATTGTCCATAATCTCACTTCTCCATATACTCCACAACAAAATGGTGTATCTGAGAGAAGAAATCGTACATTGTTGGACATGATACGATCTATGTTTAATCTTACTACTCTGCATTTATCCTTTTGGGATTATGCTTTAGAATCAGCTGTTCACATTCTAAATATGGTTCCCACTAAGAAGGTTGATAAGACACCATATGAAATATGGCATGGTAAAGCTCCTAACCTGTCTTATTTAAAGGTCTGTGGTTGCGAGGCATATGTTAGACGTGACTCAGCAGATAAACTCCAACAAAGATATGTAAAGTGTATCTTCGTAGGATACCCTAAGGAAACTATGGGTTACTACTTTTACTATCCAACTGAAAATAAAGTAATTGTTGCTAGGTATGGATATTTTCTTGAAAATGATCTCGTATCTCAAGAATCCAGTGGGAGAGTTTATGATCTGGAAGATGATCATGAAGAGGCATTACCTTCTGAAAACACTAACGTACTTCCGGTAGAACCTGATAGTCTGGGTCCTCCACCAGAAGTTGAAGTGATCCCCGTTCGTAGATCCGTAAGGTCTACGCGTGCACCTGAACGTCTATGTCTTAACGTAGAGGTTGAGAAAACTATGTTAGGAGATCTTGGAGAGCCTACTAGTTATAAATCTGCCATGGCAAGTCCTGAAAAGGACAAATGGCAAGTTGCAATGAATGGGGAAATGCAATCCATGAGAGAAAATGAAGTATGGGAAGAGGTTGACTTACCTCCAAACGGCACGGTGGTTGGAAGTAAGTGGCTCTATAAAATTAAGACTGACATGGATGGCAATGTACACATCTATAAAGCTCGTCTAGTTGCGCAAGGTTTTACTCAAAATTATGGCATAGATTACGAGGAGACCTTTTCTCCTGTAGCAGACATTAGAGCTATTAGAATTCTCATAGCTATAGCAGCATACTATGACTATGAGATATGGCAAATGGATGTCAAAACCGCCTTCTTGAATGGTCGCTTAGATGAAGACATCTATATGAAGCAACCTGAGGGGGTTCGTGAATCCACAATTTCCAAACCATGTATGCAAACTTCAAAGGTCCATTTATGGATTGAAGCAAGCATCGAGGCAATGGAATAAGAGATTTGATGAAGAAATCAAAAGTTATGGATTTATTCAAAATCTTGATGAGCCATATGTATATCACAAAGTTAGTGGGAGTGATGTAATTTTCCTTATCCTTTATGTCGATGACATATTAATTATGGTAAAAGACATTCCAAGTTTTCAAAATGTTTAGGCATATCTTAGGAAGTGTTTTTCCATGAAGGATTTAGGAGAAGCTGCATACATTCTGGGAATCAAGATCTACCGAGATAGGTCAAAGCGGTTAATTGGTTTAAGTCAAAGCGCTTACATTGATAAAATATTGAAGAGATTCAATATGCAAAATTCCAAGAAAGGATATTTGCCGATGGAAGTAAAGCATGGCTTATGTAGCGATATGTGTGCTTCAACACCTGCTGAGGTGGCACGCATGCAGAAAGTTCCTTATGCTTCGGCAGTAGGATCTATTATGTATGCTGTGAGATGCACAAGGCCAGATGTGGCGTTCGCTCAGAACATGACCAGTCAATATCAACAGAATATGGGTGAACTTCACTGGACTGCTGTTAAACATATTCTAAAGTATCTTAGGAATACGAAAGATATGTTTTTAGTGTATGGTGGAAATCCAGACACAGAGCTTGGTGTTACAGGTTACTGTGATGCGGCCTGGCAGTGTGATAAAGATGATACGAAGTCTCAGACGGGTTATGTCTTTGTCATCAATGGAGGAGCAGTTGACTGGAAGAGCAAGAAGCAGAGTACGATTGCGATGTCTGCGACAGAAGCCGAATACATAGCTGCTTCGGAAGCTGCAATGGAGGCTGTTTGGATTAGGAAATACATTTCAGGGCTTGGTGTTATGCCTTCAATTGAATCGCCTATTGATATGTATTGTGACAATTCTGCTGCAATCATATTTGCCAATGAACCTGGAGTCATGAAGGGCACCAGACATTTTCTACGGAAGTATCACTATGTTCGGGAACAAGTCCGTGAAGGTGAAATTAATCTATTGAAAGTTCACACAGATGATAACTTAACTGATCCTTTCACTAAGGCTTTGGTTAAAGACAAGCTTATTGGACTTGCCAATGGAATTGGACTTCGTTTAGCTAATAGTTTCATGCAGAACTGTGATTAGTATTTGGATAAAGGATATTGTAAAACATTTATTATTTTGATGAAATAAAGTTTGGATTATGTTTATTTTCATTTATAATATTGTTGTCCTATATTTGCATGTTTAATCCGTGAGTAACTAAGTTATTCTAAATGTCCGTTGTCGATTAATGATATGGGAGTACTTGAAAGTATATTGATGAGAATGCATACCAATTTCAGATGATATTCAATGAATTGAATATAGGACTTATCCCAACTACATGATTTACTTTGTGGATATTGTTATAAGTAAATTATGAATAGTTATCCTCAGACTTGAGATACCAGATAAGTGTCATGAATGTAGTGCATTTCTGTGGAGCAACTTAACGCTATACGTAACTGGTAGTTATAAGGGTTGTTTTCAAAAATGTTACAAAGTTTGTGGGTTAGTCTCGTAGTCAAGATAGAATTTGTTCCTTCAAATTTATTTGGAGTTTAATACTGCTGGGCCCCTCGTAGGGCTGACAAGATGTTTGTGCGGCCGCACCCAAAATCTCCCCTAAATATGTTTAGAAGATTTGGTAATCTTGGTCAATCACTTATAACGAGAAACAGAACTTTATTTAACGTAGTATTAGAACAAAAGGATAATAATAATGAGAAATCATTAAAAGGTTTTCTAGGAGCCTTACTCGAGTTGTACTAGAGGCATCGAAGTGTTGCTAGAAGCTAACCGATGTGATCACTCTATTAAGATATATCCAAGTGGGAGCTGTTGGTTTTATGGATATAAATTAGTAGAAGTGAGTTATGATCGAATTCGAGACCACGGGATTGCACACTTTGCGTATGAGAATTAAAGTTAATAATTAAATATAAATGTTGTATTTATTTATTAATTAAACGAAATAACATAACGGACATTAAGTAATTAGTTGTAATGGACTAGCGGTCGTTAAATGTGATTGGAAAAGGACTAGATTGTAAATATTGGGAAGGTTCCGGAATCCCTTGTGGGATGCCCAAACCGATCGGCCACAAGGACCAAACCCAACCCATCTACAACTCAAACTTGTTCACCAAGTTAGTTTGGGTATAAATACAAAACCAAGAGTGTTTGTAATTGATCTCTTGTTGATGAGTGTCTAAATACTCATCATTTTTGTACTGTTTATAATGCCAAAAACATCTGAAAACACTCAGAAACACATCAAAATGATAAAAATATCACAAACAAGTGTTTTATGTGTTTTAAATGCAAAAATATCAAAATCTGGTGAAAAACGTATCAAGTTTGCATAATTGGCAGTTTTAGTCCCCCAAGTTTAAAAAGTTGTCAAAAACAGTCCCTGGTATATCAAAATAAAGAAAAATATCATTTTAAGTCCTTAGGGATTCATAAAGTTGTCAAAACAAGTCCTTGAAATAAAAAATTGCAAAATTACAACTTTAGTCCCTCAACTTTTAAAAATGACAAAAATGGTCCTTGGACATTTAAAAATGGAAAATAATCATCATTGGTCCTTGTACTATTCAAGATTGGCAGTTTTGGTCCTTTTGTTAACTTTTGGAGAATTGCAGGATTGGTCCTTCATGTTTGGCAGATTTACACAATTAGTCCTTGTTATTAATACAAAGCCATATGACCCCCTTTTGTATTTAGAACCCAGCCATAACTAAAAAGAACTCCTGCCATGCCCTGTGACCCCCAATTTTGGACCCCCCTTTATAATATCCCACTGGTCAAATAAAGTCAAAAAACCGCCAAACCACTCCCTACTGTTCATCGTCTTCACACCCAGCTGAAACCCAAAACCAGTGATGGTTTTCTCCTCTTTTTCAACACACCACCTGTCTTCCCAGCTGTATATCAACCAAGACCCATTCCACCTCCACATCCATCCAAGACCCATTAATTGGAAAAACCTGCTAAAGAGAATTTTGGCGCCAAAATCTCCACATGGACGTATATGATTACTTTGACCAATCCAATGGTTGGATTGAGGTGGGAAAGATTCAGAGACAAAGAATGAGTCTCAAAAGATGATTATAAAGGACAGAAGAAGCAATGTGAAGACTTATCTAGAGTACTTTTAGTTTTTAATGTCGAATTAGTTAAATTTACTTTCCCAGTGTAACTTAAATCTTTCAAGTACTTTTTTAAGCAATATTAGTGTATTGTAAATCTTTTGAAGTGATAAATTATAACTTTCAGTTCAGTTCTCAGTTTATGCAAAAATTCCTATTTCAAAAATTTCATGAATGTTCCAATGTTGTTATTAGTTGTAGTTTTGGACTGAATTAGTGAATGTAAGCTCCTATAAAGCTTATTAAAGCTTTTAGTAACTCTAAAACTTTGTCTAGTATCAAAAACAGAAAATTCACAAAAATACCAAGAAATTAGTTAAAAATAAAAAATCACATGGAGATGAAGAAGAAAGCTGGAGCAGGGTAGATACAGGATTGCCCTGGTTTAGAGCTTTGTGGAAAGCTATAGGTTGTGTTTTCAGGCCTCAGTTCTCAGTTTGTGCTTGGATTCAAATTGTAAGAAATTTCTTAAAAGTTTGCAATTTTTAGTATCAGTGGTTAACTATTGCTAATTTTAGTTCAAATCTGTCTCAATATAGTTAGTATAAGTATTTCAATAGATTTCATGGACTTAATCTGTGATTTGCTTTAAAAAAATTCCAAAACAGTCATATAAAGGTTTGTTTGGATTTGCCTTGATTACTGTAATATAGGTTGTTTGTGTGGTTGTTTATTGCTGTTCTGTGTCACTTGCACATCTAATAACTCAAGCATACAATAAAACCAGTGCCTTGTTTAAATAAAAAGTCAAATCATCTTTGATCTCATCTTAATCTGCTAACTGTTAAGAGTCAAAGTGCAAAACTCATCAAAATAGCTTAAAAGTTGTTAGCATAGCTTATTATAGTCTTATTACACCTTAACTTAACATAATCAGTGTTTAGACTTGAATCAAAGTTCAAATTAGTCAACTTTTTAGTGTTAATCAAAAAGTCAAAATTTCACTTTGGTCGTTTTTGAATATAATAGATTAATTTTTATAGGACTACACATTAGCTTTCAATACTTGAGCTTCTAGGATATTAGAATATAGCTGCTTAACTGTACCCTAGTATTTTTTATATTTTCCAAATAGCTTATTTAATAGCTTTTTCCTTAGCTTATTTTAGACACCAACTCAAAAATGTGCCCTGTGCACAGTTTTGGTGTCATTTTCACAAGCTTGTAAAAAGCTTTCTAGTTGTCCAAAGTTTGTGAATCTTGGATTTTTGTGAAGCTAACCAAACCATTTCAATGTCCCAAGCTTATTTTTCAAATTTTTAGCTTGTTAGATAGGGCTGCTTGAAGCTTTTAGTTTGTCCCATTACTCAGTGTTAACTGTCTCAGCTTAAGCTGAGCAGTGATTTGGTACCACTTTCATAAGCTCACCATAAGCTCCCTAGTTACCCTTAGCTTGTGATCTTTGGCTTTTTGGAAAGCCAACCTAGCCAGCTTGTTGATTCAAGGCTTGTTTTGAGCTTGTGAGCTTATTCACCTAGCTTAAATTGGCCTTGAAAAAGTCCTCAGGACTGTTTGATTGAGTAGTTTAGTCATAAGTGCTTATTGCTTATTCCTAGCTTATCAGTATGCTTATCTGTGTTTTCTAGCTTAAATATTAGTAGCTTGTAGCTTAACTTAGCTTATTCCACCTTTGTTTCCAGCTTGCAAGTTTGTTTGAGCCTTAAAAATCAAGTTAAGCTCAAAAGCTCCACTGTTGGAATAATAAGCTCAAATCTGAGCTTATTAGTCATTTTCATAAAAAGTTGTAGTTGTAAAAAGTGCTTATTTTTAGTAGCTTAACAAGTTTGTGAAGAAAAATCAAAAAAATAAAATAGTTGCAAAAAGTCATTGCTGGGATTCGAACCCTGGCCACCCAGCTCACCACACCACACACATACCATCTGCCCTTGGGTCTTTTTCAGTTTTCTTTTGCACTATTAAATACATAAGCCTTCTTGTCCATTTAAGCTTATACGAGCTATTTAGCTTATTTCTAGCTTATTTCAACTAGCTTTTTCAACTTTTGTATTTTTTATAGAATTGTATTAGTATAAAGTATTTTATAAAAAAGTTTCAGATTTTTCTCAATAGTTTTAGTATTTTTAAACATTTAATTAGTGTAAAATCTTATTTAATTCATAATAAAAAATATAAAAGTCTAAAAAATATAAATCTTTTTTCTAAAATTTTCTTTTGTCATATAGTACGTAATAAAATTGTTTTTACACTTGTAGGACTTTTATTTCATAAATTTTACGTTTTTGCTTGCGCACTCGCGTAATTTTTATAAATAACTTACGTTTTCATTTTAAATCACGTTTTTAGATAATTTAAGTTTACGTTTTAGTTAAAATAGTTTATTTAAGTTATTTTGTTTTATAAAATCACAAAAACATCATTGTAAAAATAGTGATAGCGTTTATTTAATATATTTTAACTTTTTAATTTCCTTTAATTTGCATTTAAGTCGCTGTAATTTACAAATCTTTTCTTTAGGTATAATTATTCATCAAAAACCTTACTGATCACTATCCTTAGTGATTATTCGACATCTGTCTGTGTTAAACACCAATTCATCCTCCGTGGGACTTAACGACCCAGGAATCCACTGTATTCCTCTGATCTAAATTGCATTTGTTTCTGAGCTGTTTTAAGTTTCTTACGGTTGACCATTCACAAGTGGCTAGCTTGTGTGATTAAACTTGACCGTTCGGAACCAATTAATTATTAAGCTAAACCTAAAATTGTTTTGTGTGTGTTTTGCTAAAATTCGGTCGACATACACCATAGGTGTCGATCCATAGCTTTTTCCAACTCGAGTTATTTTGTTTGATTAAAACTAGCATTCCTTTAATTCGGTATAGTATGTGTGTACAAGAAAGTGGTACTAACACATTATTGTTAGTATTCTTGGATTGAATTACAAAACGGTAAGGGGTAATTCACATAATCCTATAAACCCTAATTAGGGTTCATCCAAATTGCTAGTTTTGTGGATTTGATTCTTGTTCGGCTAGAATCAAGAAAGGTACGCATATTCTTGTTTATGTTAATTAATTATTCGTTAATCTTTCCTTTACGTTTCCGCATGTATACTTTGATGTTTTGTGGTTTATTTATTGAATGTCATGTTATATAATTCCAACACATCCTAGCGTACATCTTGTTAGTTTTGTTATCATTTTGGTCTATATTTTCATGTTGGTGCCCATGTAATCTTTATCATCTTGTTAGTTTTCACACAGAGAGAGAGAGAGAGAGAGAGAAAAAAATGATACACATGGCTTGGATGAGGCTAATACACTTCTGTGATGGTCTTGTGATAGGGTTGAGCTTCCACTTGGCCTATCAGCTCTAATAGAAGGTTTAGCCCATTAAAATTGATCATGCTTCATGCATCTTAATTTAAAATTTGTGCTAAACACTTGATTATCATTTCCGTCTAAAATTTACATAAAAACTATATTCATCTTTCACAATTAATAAATCCATTGTCAAATATGTACAAACACTGGTTATTTTTGGAGTGTCCATGTTCTATAGTCTACTTTGAGCTAAACATTTCCCATTCCCCGAAAGGGTACAAAAACTATACGATAACAAGAAAAGAACATATGTGGTAAAGATAAGAGCCAAAAAAGTATACATGTGGTGAAGATCAAACTTAAATACCAACCATAAAACCCATGCCCCAATCTATAGAGCCTTTAAACCAACAATCTTGTTTGTGTGGTCGTTAACATTTCAAAAGCTAATCCCTTTATCACTTAACTTCACCCATATAAGTTAGTCCGTATCACTTATTTCTTCATTGATATAATTCTACAATCATCTTCACATCCACTAATAACTTCATACTGATCAATGGCAACCGCCGTCTCCACTATCGGAGCCGTCAACCGCGTTCCGGTACGCCTTTATTCATTCTTGATCATCAACTTATTTTTTGAACGACAACATTTAGAATAAAGCTGCTTATTCCTAAAGTGTTTATTTCTTTAGGATAAACATGTAGTAATTATTTTAAAGTATATATGTACTTTAAAATAAGCACGTACCTATATATAAAGCTTTCTTGTACTTTAAAATAAGTAAGTACCTATAGAGTGTTTAAGATAGCTTAGCTGCGTTAAACTATTGCATTAACTAGATAAACACTTACATAAGCACTCCAAATACTGTCTAGAACCTAAGATCATGGATCTTTAAGCGGGCTAATGTATCTTTGTTTTGATATATTGAATTTGTTATTGTGGTTATAGTTGAACTTAAATGGAAGCAGTGCTAGCACTGCGGTCCCAAGCTCGGCTTTCTTGGGTAGCAGTTTGAAGAAGATTGTGAATTCAAGATTGATCAACAACAACAAGTCGGCCTCCTTCAAAGTATTTGCAGCTGAGAAAGAGATCGAGGAAACACAACAGACCGACAAAGACAGATGGAAGGGTCTTGCATACGATATTTCTGATGATCAACAGGATATCACTAGAGGTAAGGGTATGGTTGATTCTCTCTTCCAAGCTCCACAAGATGTTGGGACCCATTTTGCTGTCATGAGCTCGTATGAGTACATTAGTACTGGTCTCCGCACGTAAGTATCTATTTATCCGATATATTTACCTATTAGCTGATCACTCTACTATGATTAATGATGTTAAATTAACTGACTATATTTTAGATACAATTTGGACAACAACATGGATGGATTCTACATTGCACCAGCTTTCATGGACAAACTTGTTGTTCACATCACCAAGAACTTCATGACATTGCCTAACATCAAGGTTTCCGATTAAACTCATTCATTTGATACGCAGTTTTTTGTTCGTTATAAATTAAGAAAGACTGTCTAATGTTTCTTTTGACTCTACAGGTTCCTCTCATTTTGGGTGTGTGGGGAGGCAAAGGTCAGGGTAAATCCTTCCAGTGTGAACTCGTGTTCGCCAAGATGGGAATCACGTAAGTTGTTTATTATCACAAGTCATAAGTTTAACTAACTAGGAAGTAAGTCAGTCTGACTAAATAAGTTTAACTAATTAGCATACATGTATGTATAATTGCAGCCCAATTATGATGAGTGCTGGAGAATTGGAAAGTGGAAACGCGGGAGAACCAGCAAAGTTGATCAGGCAAAGGTACCGTGAAGCTGCTGACATCATCAAGAAGGGGAAAATGTGTGCCCTCTTCATCAACGATCTCGATGCAGGAGCAGGAAGAATGGGTGGAACCACACAATACACTGTCAACAACCAAATGGTTAACGCAACCCTCATGAACATTGCAGATAACCCCACCAATGTGCAACTTCCTGGTATGTACAATAAGGAGGAGAACCCCCGTGTCCCAATCATTGTCACGGGTAACGATTTCTCAACACTTTATGCTCCCCTCATTCGTGATGGACGTATGGAGAAATTTTACTGGGCTCCAACCAGAGAAGACCGTATCGGTGTCTGTATTGGTATCTTCAGAACTGATGGTGTCTCGCCTGAGGAGGTTGCCAAGCTTGTTGACACTTTCCCTGGACAATCCATTGGTATACTTCTGCCAAATTTTGAATTTGCAGATAAAAATATTCTTGAATATACTCTTTTTCTAAATTTACGGGGTGTTTGGAGAATCTAATTTTAATGGCTTATCTGCTGCATTCCTATCCAACACATTGACATATTTTAGCATACACACAGTTTAGGCTAACAGTTTATGTAAGTTGTTTAACACAAACTTATTTTATACACACCAATTTCACTATATAATCAGCTTAAAATAATCCCGTAAACTGAAATCCTGATTGAATTCACTTCCCATAATCCTTTTCTATGTTGAAACTATCAGTCCACTTTCTCTATTTAATCGATTTAAATTGACATGATCAAAATTGTTCTGGACGGACTAGATCAATACTATTAATTTTAAGAGGTTATGAAGTGAAGATGTAATATGGTTTATAATTCAACATGTACATTACATATAGATTTCTTATTACAACAATTTTCCTCTGATTTCTTTCCAGATTTCTTTGGGGCATTGAGGGCTAGAGTGTATGATGATGAAGTGAGGAAGTGGATTGGCGAAACTGGGATTGAGGGCATTGGAAAGAGACTTGTGAACTCAAGGGATGGCCCACCCACATTCGAACAACCCAAGATTACCATCGATAAGCTCTTGGAGTACGGAAACATGCTGGTTCAAGAACAAGAGAATGTCAAGAGAGTCCAATTGGCGGAGACCTATTTGGACTCAGCCGCACTTGGGGATGCTAACAGAGACTCCATTAGCCGAGGAGAGTTCTACGGTTAGTACCATTTATCTATAAAACCGGTTAAGTGTATGCATTTCTTGTAAGTGTTGTATGTGATGCTTACGGGTCATGTGGTGTGATTGGATGCAGGGAAAGCAGCCCAACAGGTTCAGGTTCCTATTCCAGAAGGGTGCACTGACCCTGGTGCGGAGAACTTTGACCCAACAGCTAGGAGTGATGATGGAAGCTGCACTTATACTTTCTAAATATAGAAACTTTAAGGAAAGGACAAAAGTATTTGTCTAAGGATGTGAGGATGTTAAACAGTTCTATTTATATGGATTATTGCTACCTTTGTGATTTTGTTTGTTGACTATTATCAAATAAGTTATTTTTGGAGTAAAAAAAGTTTGCCAAAAACGGATGTTTTTATAATTTCCTTATAATCCATTGAACATATAAAAGCACCCCCCCCCCCCCCCCCCCCCCCCAACCACCACCCCCGCGCGAGCGCGTATAGGGGGGTTTCAATCATTGCTGCATTAGAGGGTTGTACTGTGTGTATCACGATGTTGTTACTATGTGTTACACGGTTTGTAATAGAGGTGGCAATCACAACCCATTTAGAGAAAAATGGGTTGCAATGAGTCAAAAATAACAACTTATGGGTTGGATTGAGTTACCCCATTTGCAAAGAACAAGTCAAATGGGTCAACATATGGACTTATGTGAATCAACAAATGGGTCGAATGGGTCAACAAATGGGTCGAATGGGTCACTTAAGGGTCGGATGATAACTCAACCATCATTAGATGTCGTGTTTTTTATGTTTTTTATATTTTTATACGTTTTTATATTTTTTTCGTCAGTTTTAACATTTTCATCCGTTTTTGCGCGTTTTCGTCAATTTTTTACGTTTTCGTCGTTTTTTAACGTTTTCGTCCGTTTTTTTACGTTTTCATCCGTTTTTGTGCGTTTTCGTCTGTTTTTTTACGTTTCGTCCGTTTTTGCGCGTTTTCGTCTGTTTTTTTACGTTTTCGTCCGTTTTTTATGTTTTTGTCAACTTTTTTACGTTTTTATCTGTTTTTGCGCGTTTTCGTCCGTTTTTTACGTTTTCGTCCGTTTTTTTATGTTTTCGTCGATTATTTTACGTTTTCATCCGTTTTTGCGCGTTTTAGTCCATTTTTTAACGTTTTCGTCCGTTTTTTTACGTTTTCATATGTTTTTGCGCGTTTTCGTCCGTTTTTTTACGTTTTCGTCCGTTTTTTTACGTTTTCATCCGTTTTTTAGCGTTTTTGTCTGTTTTTTACGTTTTCGTCCGTTTTTTTACGTTTTCATCAGTTTTTGCGCGTTTTCGTCCGTTTTTTTCCGTTTTTACGTTTTCGTCCGGTTTTTTACGTTTTCGTCCGTTTTTGCGCGTTTTCGTCCATTTTTTTACGTTTTCGTCCGTTTTTTTTACCTTTTCGTCTGTTTTTTTACGTTTCGTCTGTTTTTTTACGTTTTTGCCCTTTTTTACGTTTTTTTACCTTTTCGTCTGTTTTATTACGTTTTCGTCTGTTTTTTTACGGACAAAAACGCGCAAAAACGGACGAAAACGTAAAAACGGATGAAAACGCGCAAAAACGGATGGAAACGTAAAAAAAGGGCAAAAACGAAAAAAAACGGATGAAAACGTAAAAAAATGGACGGAAACGTAAAAAAAACGGAAGAAAACACGCAAAAACGGATGAAAACGTAAAAAAACGGATGAAAACGCGCAAAAACAAATGAAAACGTAAAAAAACGGACGAAAACGTAAAAAAAAGACAAAAATGCAAAAAAAACGGATGAAAACGTAAAAAAACGGAAGAAAACGTAAAAAAACGGTCGAAAACTTAAAAAAATGGACGAAAACGCGCAAAAGCGGATGGAAACGTAAAAAAATAGACGAAAACGTAAAAAAATGGATGAAAACGCGCAATAACGGATGAAAACGTAAAAAAACGGACGAAGACGCGCAAAAACGGATGAAAACGTAAAAAAACGGACGAAAACGCGCAAAAACGGATGAAAACTTAAAAAAATGACGAAAACATAAAAAAATGGATGAAAACGTAAAAAAATGGATGAAAACGCGCAAAAACGGATGAAAACGTAAAAAAACTGACGAAAACGCGCAAAAATGGATGAAAACGTAAAAAACGGATGAAAACGTAAAAAAACGGACGAAAACGCGCAAAAACGGATGAAAACGTAAAAAACGGATGAAAACGTAAGAAAACGGACGAAAACGTAAAAAAACGATGAAAACGTAAAAAACGGATGAAAACGGACGAAACATACTATAGTAGCATGATTACAGGTGGAAATGTAACGAGTCGACCCGACCCAACCCGTTTGACCCATGACCCATTCAACCCATTCTTATAGTATGACCCGTTTGACCCATGACCCATTTGACCCATAAACCATTTGACCCATGACCCAAACCGACCCGACCCGACTTATTTGCCACCTCTAGTTTGTACGGTTGACCCATAGGGGGTCCCTATAGTATATCTCTTTTATAATTTCCTCATAATCCATTGAACAAATACAACTGTTTGTATCAAAATTGTAGTTCATCTAAAGGTGTGTTTGATATGATCATTGGTTTAGAATAGGATTTGGATTTTGTATAGTGATTGCTTCCAAAACAGTCAAGAAATATTGACCAAAGGTTTTAGTCAACAAAAGTCAACTATTATGGACTCAATACAATTTCCCTTGGAATTTAGTGGATTCCCGGGCCGTTTAGTCCCACGGAGGTTGAATGGTGCTTGAAAACGTTCAGACGTAGAATTATCACTAAGGATAATGATCTGTAAGGATTTTGGTTGATAATTACACTACTGATTGTTTGGAATTGTATTTGGATACAGAACTATAAAGCACAACGATCAGATTAAACAAACGTGTACGCGTACGTTTACTAAATTTCACGTAAACGTACAAAATAAAACGTAAATTTAAAAGAATAAAACACCTATGGATATGAAAATGATATTTTTACAATCCTAATAATAAAAGAAAATTATTAGAAAATTAAAATTATTTTTATAACTATTTAGTTAATTATTATTAATTAAAAACTATTTTTAACTATTTAATAATAATCTAAAATATAAGAAAATATGAAATAAAGCTAGAAAAGTGAAATTATGACTTAGAAAAATCTAAAATATTATAAGACTTATTTTAAAACTGAAAATATATTTATTACACTTTTTATCTATTTATTATTAATTAATTACTATTTATTAATTATTTAAAATACACTTAAATACAAGAAAATATAAAATTAACCTAGAAAATTGAAATTTTAACTTAGAAAAATCTAAAATATTAGAAAACTAATTTTAAAATTTAAAAGATATTTTTTATGCTTTTTATTTATTTATTATTAATTATTTAATACTTTTTAACTATTTTAAATTCTAATAAATACTAAACAAACTAAGAAAATTCTGAATTTTTTTCTATAATTATCCTATGGTGACAGAAAACTAAGAAAATTATAAAAACAGAAAGTGCTTAATAATAAGATGAAAAAAAATAAAAAGCTAATTTATATTAAATAAACGCTATCACTATTTTTAAAATGATGTTTTTGTGATTTTTCTTTTTTAAACCTATTTAACTACTAATAATAAGCAACTTTAATAAAGACAAAAATTTTGGAACTTGAAAATAAGCAGTTTGAGAGCTTAAGAGCTTAACAGTTTAAGCTTTTGGCTTATTTTGATGTTTCAAGCTAAAATAAGTGGCCAAATAAGCTAAACAAAAAGAAGCAAAAGTGAATTAAGATGAAAATAAGCTAAAGGTACTTAAATTAAGCTAAAAGGCACAAAGAAACACACTGAAAAGCTTAAAATAAGCTAATAAGCACTTATACTAAACCAAGCAACCAAACAGGCCTGCACATTTTTTGTAGGCCAATTTAAGCTAAGGGCAAAAGATCAAAAGCCAAAAATAAGCCTTGATACAAGAAGCTGGCTTATTGAGGTTCCCAAAAAGCCAAGATTCTCACAATGGGGCCCACTAATAAGCTTGTAATGAGCTTGAGAAAAAGCTTGTAAAACACTGAATATTCAGTGTACACAGTGAATGGGACAAACAAAAAGCAACTAGCAGTCCTACCAAATAAGCTAGAAAGTTAAAAATAAGCACTGGACCTAAGGGACAGCTAGGTGAGCTTTCCAAAAAGCTAAGTTACACAAGCTGAGGTTCACTAATAAGCTCTGTGTGAGCTTGTGAAATCAAGCAGATACAATCAACTCCACTGATACAGGGGAGGTTTTTGGAAAAGTACTTAAAAGAAGCTAGAAAATAAGCAGTTTAACTAGCAAACTAAAAATTATAAAAATTACTGTGATAAAGATGAGCAACTAAATATTATAAACCTAAAAGCATAAAACATGAAACTCAAAATTAAATCCTATAGAAAATTATCTATTTTATTCAAAAATTGATTAAGTGAAAATTTGACTTTTTGTGAAAACCAAATAAGTTGACTTTGATGAACTTTGAATCAAATCTACTTACTGATTATGTTATATTAAGCTAAGTTAAGATGAATTTAGGCTAGATGACCAAGTTCTAAGCAACTGTGATGAATTTTACACTATAAATCCTAACAGTGAGCTCATAGATGAAAATTAAAAGCTATTTTGACTTTTTAACAAAAAAGGACAGGTTTTTATGGTTGCACTAAGTTATTTTGAACTATTATGACATGTAACAACCACAAACAACAACAAGCATGCACTGGAATGCTAATCTATCAGCAAATCCAAACAACCCTTATATAAGACTGATTGTTGGTTTTCAAAACAAATGAATGATTTAAACCCTAACACTGATTCTTAACTTTGTTTTATGATTATATTAGACAAATAAAGCATGATAGACCAACAATAGTAGCATAAAACAAAGAGATGAACAATTTGCTTATTTAACCGTGATAATGAGTTTTTTTTAAACACTAACCAATATCAAAGAACAAGCAACCTATTTTAATCTATGTTATTACTTAACAACACCACTGAAACATAAAAACATAAAGATTAATGCATAAAACATACATATACAGTTGATGAGTGTGTAAATACTCATCATTTTTGGGTCAAATCTGAACTGCAAAACACTTAAAAACGCTCAGAAATGCATCAAAATACTGAAAATATCTCAAAATTGCATTTTATATGTTTCAGATGCAAAATGTTTAAAATCAGATGAAAAATGAGCAAAGTTTGCATAATTGGCAGTTTCAGTCCCTCAACTTTCAAAACTTGTCAAAATTAGTCCCTAGGCATTAATTTTAAAAGAAAAATCACCAAAGGTCCTTTTGGAATCATAAATTGTCATGATTAGTCCTTTGGTGAAAAGTTCCAAAATTTTTGAGAAATTACAGTTTTGATCTTTGGATTTTAGAAATGGTCATGTTTAGTCCTTGGAATTTCACAATTGGCAAAAAATGGTCCTTAACTTATTTGAGATTTACAAGTTTGACCCTTGGACTACATTTTCAGAATATACAAGAATGGTCCCTGGAATTTCGAATTGGACACATTTAGTCCCTAAGTTATTAACCGGGTCCATTATTAATCCTAAGTCCAAGCCGAATCCAAACTACCCAAGCCCAACCCAAATTAAACCCTTATACCCGGTCCAATTTAAACCCAACCCGTTTACCCAACCTTTTACCCGGTTTAATAAAACAAACCCACCCACGGTTTGAATAGAAAACCGCCATCACGGGTTCCCTCCCCTCATCATCACCTACCTATACCTGCAACTCCACCCCTACTCCACGCTTTGTTCCCCCTCCAAGCACCTAACAGCCGAGATGCATTAAATGCCCCTTTTCCCTGTCTAAGATATCAGAACCTCTGGCAAATAATTTTGGCGCCAAATTTTGATCAAACGGCCAAAAATGACCCAAGTGATCCAATGGCCAAGAAAAAGGTGGGAATTGATCAGAGGAGAGAGAGAAGACATTTGGTGTATAAATGAGAGAAGAGAAGCAAGAAGAAAGAGTAGTACTTAGTTTTTTAATTTTATGTATGTCGTTTTCCATGTCATTATCTTAATTAGTTTTCTCAAGTGTAATTTTAAGCTTTTCTGTACTAAACCAAGATTATTAAGTCTATTGCAAGCTACTTTCAAGTGTTAATGCAAAGTTCATTATAATTTCATGTTTAAGGCTCACTGTTAAAAATTTCAGTTTCAAAGCTCTTGTACTTAAGCTCCAAGTAGCTTTATTTTAGTTCAAATAAGCTTATTTAAACTTCATATAGCTTTTAGTAAGCTTATAAAACATAATCAAGCAAGCTTGGTAATTGGTCAATGAAAGTCAACTGAAGGACTTGGTTATGGAATTGGGTGATGCAGTGCTGGATTTGGGTTGATTCGGAGTTACATGGGTTTATGATAGGTTTAGGACAGTGGTTCCCTGTGTTGTTTGGCAAGCCATTGTGGCTGGGACTTGTGTAAGTGTTTGAACATCATTTGGTACTGCCATTATTGCATTGATAATTTAGTAACTATTTGATAATTGTAGTATTGTTATTTTTATCATATAAGTAGTTTAAATCTGTGCTAGTTTAAATTATAGCTTGGATGTGTGGATTAACAGTAGTTAAGTTCAAATTAGTGTTTTATAGAAGTGTTTGGATTTGCTGCATTAACTGAGTTAGAGGGGTGTTTAGTAGTTAGGATCAGTTGTTCTACACTTATTGAGTCATTTGAAACTCATTCTAGTTCTTATGTACCCTCTGAAATAGCTCAAAGTCAAAATCACCTTTAACCTGTCCTCATTTCACATATGTTGGAAATTTGTGAGATCAAAAGTTTAATCTGTGTTAGGAAATCATTAGAGTAGCTTGATTCAGTTTCATTTCATCATTTAACATCATTTTCAGTTGGCAAATTGGAATCAAATCTCAAAATAGTCAAAGTTTCATAACGGCTCAAAAAGTCAAAAATAGTTGAAAAAACCAGTTTTCACCCAACCTAAGTTGATTTTTAATTGATTCATTTCTGGGTCAAATTCATTAAAACTTTGGGTTTATATACTTCAACTGGTCTAGTTTCTTAAAATGATTTTTGTATAATTTTTTTAATTTTTTAAAAGCTTCAAAGTAGCTTGTCAAGAAGGGCTTATATGCCCTGTGCACAGGTGTTGTGCAGTTCTTGCAGAGCTTGTCACAAGCTCATGAGAGCTTGTCTTGGTCTGGTTTTTGGTTTTTAAGTAGCTAGCCAGGTCTAGTTTAGGTTCCAATATCTGGTTTTGATTTCCAGCTTATTGGGTAGCTTATTCTTAAGCTACAAAGTAGTAGGCTAAAACTGTTTTTAGCACTTGGTTTTCAAAACATCAAATCATGGCAGTTAGCATCTCAGAGGTTTAGGCTAGTTAAATTTAGCTCATTTCTAGTAGTTTTAGCTTAGTATAGCTTCTGTGTTCATTTGGTGCTCAGTTGGTCCCTTTGGCTTATTTCAAGTGCTTATTTATAAGCACTTGTAACTGCAGTTCCATATTCTCACACACAAGCTACTGTTTTTAGATTTTTCATAGAATTAGAATATTAATTTAGACTTTTCCTGAAATTTTCATAATTTTTCATCGCTGTTTGCTATTTTTCCTCATTTAAAACAGTTTTTAGGTAATTTTAATTAGCTTTTAATACAATTAAATCAGAAAAACTTCAAAAAAATAAGTTTTCATTTTTCCTAGGTTAAGATAAATATAAAAAGTCAAAAAATTATTTTTCCAGATTTTTCATAGTTTAATTTGTAATTTTTAGCAATTTAATTAGTTTTAAGTAGTCTTTAATTCATAGAAAATAGAAAAATAATCAGAAAAATATAAAAATAGTTTTGAAAATTCTCTTTAGTTATTTTAGATTTTTCTAAGTCATAATTTTATTTTTTTAGCTTTATTTCATATTTTCTTGTATTTTCGGGTATTATTAAATAGTTAAAATTAGTTTTTAATTAATAATTAATTAATTAAACAGTAATAAAAATAATTTTCTTTTTCTAAAAATTTTCTCTTATCATTAGGATTGTAAAAATGTCATTTTCATATTTTTAGGATTAATATTGCTTCAGTTTCACATTTTCTTTTGTACGTCACGTAGTTTTTAATTTAAGATTTATAAAAGAAAAATCAAAAACATCATTTTGCAAATAGTGATAGCGTTTATTTAATATAATTTATCTTTTTAATTTTCTTTAATTTGCATTTAAGCCCCTGTAGTTTATATACTTTTTCTTTAGTTATAATCAATCAAATCCCTTTTTCCGTTCAAATTCTCTCGATCACTATTCGTTTGATTATTCTCGCACAGCTCGTTGGGACATAACGACCTGGGGAAACACTGTACTCCTCTTGATCTTCATTGCATTGGTGTCTGAACTGTTTTAAGTTCTTACGGTTAGCCATTCACAAGTGGCTAGCTTGTGTGAGATAACTTGACGGTTTAGCACGAATCAACAGTAAAATGCTAAAATGGAACAAAAGGCTTACAAAATGGAATCCAAGTGAAAACTGAGAACCAAGAACTGAGAACACTTCCTATAGCTTCCCAAGAAGCATCTAAACCCAAGGCAATCCAAAATTCACCCTGCTCCAGCTGTGATCATCTTCTTCATTGAATTTTGATTTTCTAACTATTTTTTAGTATTTTTTTGTATGTTTGAGTTTTAACTATAAAATGGATTTTAAAGTTACTAAAAGCTTTTAAAGGCTTTATAAGGAGCTTACATGAGCTTATGAGTCCAAAAAAACATCTAATAACAACATTAAAACATATTGAGAATTTAAGCTTGAAATTTTCATAAACTGAATTTATACTTAAAACTTGAAATTGATGACTGAAAAAGATTCACATACACTGAAAACACTTAAACAAAGTACTTGAAAGCTTAATTTTACACTGGAAATTAAAAATTAACTAATTCGACATACATCAACTAAAATTAAACTAGATATATCTTCACATTGCTTCTTTTCTTCTTTATAAAGATCTTTTTGAGCTTTGTCGACATCTCTGAGACTTTCCCACTTCATTTCAACTATTGGATCCTTTGAATTCATCATAATCGCACATTTGGCATTTTTGGCGCCAAAAATTCTTTGAGCAGGTTTTAACAATTAAGGACTTTTGGATGTTTGTGGAGGTGTTAGGGGAGTGGGTAAACAGCTGGAAAGGTGGTGGTGAGGTGGTAGGAACAAGTGGTGGAAACCACGATGGTTTCTGGTTTTGGCGCGTTTGTGTGAGAGAGATGAACAGTGAGCGTGGGTTTGACTTTTTGACCGAGTTTTATTAATACGGGGTGAGTTCATTTGGGGGGGGGGGGGGTCACAGGATATTGACAGGGGGTTCTTTTGGGTTTGGCTGGGGTTAATAATACACAAAGGGTCCGTTTGGTTTTGGATTATCACAAGGACCAAAATTGTAATTTTCTGATTTTTGAGGGACTGAAATTGTAACTTTCCCAAACTTATCAAAAGGACCAATTACGCCATGTATGAATAGTACAAGGTTACTTTTGATTATCTTCACTTTTTAAATTCACCAGGGACTATTTTTGACAATTTTTAAACTTTAGGGACTAAAGTTGTCATTTTGTAATTTTTAAACTTTGAAGGGTTTGTTTTGACAACTTTTGAATCCTATGGACCTTAAATGGTATTTTGCTTTATTTTGATTTACCAGGGACTAATTTTGACAACTTTTGAAACTTGGGGGACTAAAACTGCCAATTATGCAAACCTGATACGTTTTTCACCTGCTTTTGGTATTTTTGCATTTGAAACACATAAAACACTTATTTGTGATATTTTTATCATTTTGATGCATTTCTGAGTGTTTTCAGATGTTTTTGGCAGTCTAAAAGGTACAAAAATGATGAGTATTTACATACTCATCAATCCCCCACACTAAGATATTGCTAGTCCCTAGCAATCTTTTGAGAAAACTTAATGGATTTGAATCTCTTTACCAAAAGCCATTACTTCTGGAGTAGCCAATTGTTTCAGTTCAAGTAAGAACCTTGGTACAATGATAACCAAATGATTTTGAGCAAATCACCAGCTGTCAACGGTTTTGATTTGTCTTTACCAGAAGCCGTTTGCTTCTGGACTAGCCAACTCTTAGATAAAATATCTTTGGTGAGTCGATTACCAATTATGGTTTTCCAACTGCCTTTACCACAAGCCATAAACTTGCGGGCTAGCCAACTCTTCACTAATTAAAGATATGGTGAGCTGAACACCATACAATTTTGGGCAAATTGCAAGCCGTAAACGGATTTGATAAATCTTTACCAAGAGCCGTTTGCTCCTGGATTAGCCAATCCTTTTGTTTATTAGACATGGCGGACTGATAACCGTAAGCTGAGTAAGTGCAAAACACTTACTCCAAAAAAAATTTTGGCCAAAAATGGGGGAATTGGGTGGTATAATTACATGATAAAATTCGTGAGAATTCCCCCCCACACTAGAAATGAATATTGCCCTCAATATTCAAA
The DNA here is from genome assembly GCA_019973895.1 of Chrysanthemum seticuspe. NCBI lineage: Eukaryota > Viridiplantae > Streptophyta > Magnoliopsida > Asterales > Asteraceae > Chrysanthemum > Chrysanthemum seticuspe. Next base: position 100,274,694 of record BPTQ01000004.1, read on the forward strand.
GTACCGGCTGTTATGCCGAAACTTAGAACGTAAAAGGGAAATACTACAGCCATTATTTTATTTTTGATATATACACATTTTTTTTTTAGAACTTTATATACAACAGCGGGGGGCAACTCCCCCACACTAGGGTGGTAGAAAGTAGAAAGAAGTCAGAAATATGGGTGAAAACCCATATGATGTGCTACTGTTTTTGATTACCGAGTCGCTAGCTTGACTCGATCCCCGCATTCATTGGTTCATGGGGAAAGTTTGTAGATCCGGGACAACCACAGGTGGAATGTCCTCTCCAAAATAATTCTTCAACCGATGACCATTCACTTTAAAATTTGGACCATCGGGTTGAGATAACTCAATGGTTCCATAAGGAAATACTTTAGTGATGGTGAATGGTCCAGACCAGCGGGATTTTAATTTTCCTGAGAAAATCTTCAATCTTGAATTGAAAAGAAGGACTCGATCATCGACGTTGAAAACGCGGTTCTTGATTTTGGAGTCATGAATCTTCTTTGTCTTTTCTTTGTAGATCAAAGAGTTCTCGTATGCTTGATCACGGAGTTCATTTAATTCATTTATTTGAATTTTTGTGTGATCACCCGCAGTTTGGATATCGAAGTTGGCATGTTTTAAGGCCAAGTATGCTTTGTGCTCAAGCTCAATCGGCAGATGACACGCCTTTCCGTATACTAGCTTGTATGGAGTACACCCGATGGGTGTTTTATAAGCTGTACGGAAGGCCCAGAGTGCGTCATCTAGTTTATCCGACCAGGATGCACGGTTTTCGCCTATTGTCCTTTCCAGAATTCTTTTTATACCACGGTTGGAAACTTCCACTTGCCCACTTGTTTGGGGGTGGTATGCAGTAGAGAGACGGTGGGTTACACCATACTTTTGCATGACTCGATCAAATTGGTCATTGCAGAAATGCGTACCACGATCACTGATTATAGCTCGTGGAGTTCCAAACCTAGCAAAAAGAGATTTTAAGAATTTCACAACAACTCGGGCATCATTGGTAGGCAAAGCTTTCTCTTCAACCCATTTTGACAAATAGTCAACAGCCACAAGTATGTATTTGTTTCCTCGAGATGATGGAAATGGCCCCATAAAGTCAATGCCCCAGATGTCAAAAATCTCACACACTTGAATGGCGTTTTGCGGCATTTCATTTCTTTGAGAGATATTTCCGTGACATTGACAAGCGTCACAGGCTTTGACAAAATCGTGGGCATCCTTATAAATAGTGGGCCAATAAAACCCGGAATCAAACACCTTTTTGGCGGTGTAATTTGGACTATGATGGCCCCCGGTGGGTCCAGCATGGCAAGCTTTGAGAATGTCCATAGCTTCCTGTCCATAAACACACCATCGGATGACTTGATCCGCACAGATTTTGAATAAGTAGGGGTCGTCCCAGAAGTAATGTTTAACATCCTTGAAGAATTTGTTCTTCTGTTGGGTCGACATTCCTTTCACTATGAAGTTACCCGCATGGTAATTTGCGAAGTCAGCAAACCATGGGGTAGTAGAATTTCCACGAAAAGAAACCGCATTGAGTGTCTCGAGAGGAAATGTTTCATTTATTTCATTTTTCTCGAAAACATCTTGGTGAGGGTTTTCTAGACGGGACAGATGATCAGCAGCTAGGTTCTCAGCTCCTTTTTTATCACGTATAATGATATCAAATTCTTGCAGGAGGAGAACCCAACGGAGCAATCTCGGCTTTGCATCTTGTTTTGCAAAGAGATATTTGAGAGCCGAGTGATCCGTATACACCACGCATTTGGTCAAGATTAAGTACGGCCGAAACTTCTCAAACGCATACACCACGACTAGTAGCTCTTTTTCTGTGGTGGTATAATGGGTTTGAGCTTCAGTCATAGTCTTACTCGCGTAGTGGATAGGCTGAAAATGCTTGGTTTTACGTTGCCCTAAGACTGCACCGATAGCAAAATCACTTGCATCGCACATGAGTTCAAAGGGTAAATCCCAGTCGGGGGCAACGAGAATGGGTGCTTCAGTAAGCTTTTTCTTTAATGTTTCAAAAGCTTTGATGCACTCGGGTGAGAAGATAAAAGGAGCATCTTTTTCAAGAAGATGGGTCATAGGCCGGGCGATCTTAGAAAAATCTTGTATGAATCTACGATAAAAACCGGCATGACCTAAAAAACTCCTAATACCTTTGACGGTAGTAGGATGAGGCAATTTAGCAATAACATCGACTTTTGCTCTATCGACCTCAATCCCGTTTTTTGAAATCTTATGGCCAAGGACTATGCCTTCTTTGACCATAAAGTGGCTCTTCTCCCAATTTAGACAAAGATTGGTGTCTTCACACCGTTTTAGCATTTTTTCTAAATGGGAGAGACATGTTTGAAATGAGTCCCCAATGACCGAGAAGTCATCCATAAACACCTCCATTGTTTCCCCGATCATGTCGTGGAAAATTGCCATCATACATTGTTGGAACGTGCCAGGAGCGTTACATAGGCCAAAAGGCATACGTCTGTAGGCAAAAGTTCCGTATGGGCAGGTGAATGTGGTCTTTTCTTGATCCTGTGGATCAATGGGGATCTGAAAATAACCCGAGAAACCATCTAAGAAACAATAGTATTCGTTCCCTGCTAATCTCTCAAGCATTTGGTCCATGAAGGGTAGGGGAAAATGGTCTTTTCGGGTGGCGTCATTAAACTTACGATAGTCAATGCAAACACGACATCCCGTAACCAATCGAGTTGGAATTAACTCGTTATTTTCATTTGTGACAACAGTAATGCCACCCTTTTTAGGAACACAGTGAATTGGGCTAACCCAAGGACTATTTGAGATCGGGTAAATTAAATCGGCATCAAGAAGTTTGAGAACCTCCTGTTTAATAACCTCATGAATCTTAGGATTCACCCTTCTCTGATGTTGGACTGCTGGCTTGAAGTCATCCTCCATCAAGATTTTGTGAGTACAAAACTCAGGGTTGATACCCTTAATGTCGGAGAGTTTCCAAGCAATTGCTTGCTTGTGTGACTTTAAGACCTTTATGAGAGCAGCTTTTTCATCTTTATTCAAATCTCGAGCAATAATGATGGGTAATTTATCATCACCCTCAAGAAATGCATACTCGAGATGAGGTGGTAAGTCCTTAAGTTCGACTTCGGGAGGATCATTAGATTTTTCAATGGTTTTGATTTCATCTTTATGAAGTTCTTGAGGAGGGATGGATGAAGGATCATCATTGAGCATCTTCTCGATGAGAAGAATATCTCCCTCGATGTCAATTGGAGCGTGATCAATTTCCCATGAAACCGAATCACTAGACAAGTATGCTTCAATCTCTTCCAAGATGAAGTCACTTTCCTCAAACGGAGTGAGAGAAGGAGTAGAATTGGCAATGATGGGTTGAGATGAATGAGTGAGATTATCACTCGAAGAATTATGATCATAAACAAGAACTTCTTGAGAGTACTCTTCAGAAGCAACATCAATGATATCTATTCGGTTAACCGACTCAGAATCATAGTTTGCGGAGTACCTCGAAGTTTGATCAAGGTTAAAGGTGACAGCTTCATTACCTACACGTAATGTGATTTCTTGCTCAAATACATCAATGAGAGCACGGCCCGTTCTGAGGAATCCTCGTCCAACAATGAGGGGAACCCGATGATCGGCATCGAAGTCAACAACCACAAAGTCAGCTGGGAAATGGAACTTTCCTACTTTCACAAATACGTCCTCGGCAATGCCAAGTGGACGGGATATTGTACGATCTGCAAGCTCGAGAGTCATGCATGTAGGAGTAAGGTCCGGAAGAGAAAGTTTCTTCCATACTGAATAAGGCATCAGATTGATGCTTGCACCAAGATCGGCGAGGGCAAAGCATTCAATCATTCCTGGAAAAACACAAGGTAGAAGAAATTTTCCAGGATCCCCAAGCTTCTCGGGAAGCTTCTTTAACAGAACTGCTGAGCAGTTCTCGTTCAGAGGAGTTTTAGCCATTTCAAACAGTTTTTCCTTGTTGCTTAACATGTGTTTGAGAGTTGATGCAAACTTGGGCATCAGCATGATAGCATCCGCAAAGCTTATGTCAGAATGTAGTTCTTGGAAAATTTGAAAAAATTTGTCCATTTGATGACTGGCTTTTTCGCGGAGCTTTTGCTCATTTAAACGTGATGGGTAAGGAATAGAAGATTTGGATTTGGGGTTTTCAACGGGAGCTACTGGAGGTTCAAAAACAACTCCTGGATTGGATTTGGGTTTCGGGACAACTTGAGGATGGACATCGTTGGTACCTCCGTTATTAGTAGGAAGTTCCTTGTCTTTTGTCGCCTCAGGTTCACTTTCCACTACCTTCGGGAGATAAGAAGAAGAGGTAGTAGGAATAGCGGGTCCATCGTATGATACACCACTTCTGGTTGTGATCGCCTTTGCATCGCCCCTCGGGTTAGCGATCGTGTTGCTTGGAAGTTTTCCTGAGCCCGAGGGTTGATCATTTAAAGACTTCTTTAGATCAGCGATCTGACTGACCAACAACCTGTTCATTTCATCTTGGGATTTCATGAATTGCTTCAATAACTCATCAGATGATGGTCCAGTTGGAACAATGGCTTGAGTTTGATTAGGAAAATTCTGGCCTCTATTGTTCGGATTAGGGCCTTGATTTTGAAAATTTCCTTGGTTAGGATTCATATTCCCATGAAATTGATTCCCTCGATTGAAATTGTTTTGATTAAAGTTTCCTTGATGTTGGAAACCTTTATTTGGTCCGGGATAGAAATTACCTTGGTTTTGATAACCTTGGTTCATTCTAGGTTGGTTCTGATTCCGGTTTTGTATGTTAGGATTCTGGTTAAAACCGGGTGGTCCCTGATAAGTATTAGCACGGTAGTTTGGTTCATTTTGAGGACGGTATTGATTACCTCCCTTATGTGAAGTACCGGCTATAGCATTGGCTTCAAATGGACTACCATCGATGGCAGTACAGTTGTAGTATGCATGAGGGCCACCACAAGTAACACAGACCTCGACTTTCTTTACTTCACCATGTGATGGTGTCTGTGTGAAAGTGACTTTCTTTTGGTTTGCAAGAACCAAAGCCTGAATAGCCTCCGTGATTTTATCAATCTTAGCATCGGTGCTAGATGTACTCACGTGAGATGAAGTAGAAGGTGCTGCATTAGACTGAGACTGATATGTCTTTGTTCGTACAGGGCGGACCTGGGACTTGTTTTCTATGATTTGCAAGGCTTCTTTTGTGGTTTTGCTCAGGAAATTACCTCCCGCGGAGGCATTTAAAGAGTCTTGGTCAGCTTGGCTCAGACCATTGTAGAAAGTATCCATTTGCATTAACTCGGTAAAACCATGATGCGGACACTTTCGGAGCAACTCTTTGTAACGATCCCATGCCTCACCGAATGATTCATCAAATCTTTGAGTGAATATCATTATCTCATTCTTAAGACTTGTAGTTCGGGATGGAGGATAGAATTCGTTAACAAACTTAGTGACTAAATCCTCCCATGTCTCAATGGAACGAGGGGGTTGTTTCTCAAGCCAATTCCGGGATTGTCCCTCTAAAGAGAATGGGAACAGAAGAAGCTTAATTGCTTCATGTGGGACATTCTTGTATTTGATGGTCGATGCAATCTTGTTGAACCATCGAATATGTGCATGAGGGTCGTCCCGCTCAAAACCATAAAATTGGCTTTGGGTTACAAGATTAAGCAACCCAGTTTTGAGCTCGAAGGTATCAGCCACGATGACTGGGACAACAATGGCATCTCCGTAACCCTCGATGGGTGCTTGGAGAAGCTCGTTCATCGGTTTATCTTCTGCCATTACGACAGGGGGTGGTGGTGCTAGACGTTCCTCAGTCACAGCTGAGGGAGCAGAACGTCCTCTACGTCTACGCGGAATACTTGCAAGCTCTGAAAGTGGACTTGTAGAGCTGGAAGAACGAGTGCGCATGCACTAAGTATAAAAATCAGTTTTCAAAAACAAATGCGAGGCAAAACGACAAGTGAACTTAAACCAATAATCACAAATGAAATGGCTTCTTTGAAAAAGGTATACCAAATCACAAGGACACAAAGGCAAGTTTTGATCTTTAAGATTGGGAACTTATTAATGTTCACACCCCCAGTTGGTAGGTGTTCTGCCTTGGTTTGCGGTGGTTGATTTTTATGTATTTATTAAGTACCACTAAAAAGACGTAGGTATGGATTTGTGCTAAGGGTTTAAATACTTTTGGACAATATTTTTGGTATCGTCTCGTTTAACCAAATCGTACCTCTTTAAGAATCACCTTAAAGAAAATACAAGATAGAAAACGTTACGATTGTTTTGTTGTTTTATATATATATATATATATTTTTTGGTGTTGTCAACACTTTAGGAAAAGTGTTAATGAATTTTTTGATTTTGATAACTTTACAAAAAAACTGTTTACAAAAGGTGGTATATGTGCAAGTATGGGTCTGAAAATGCTTAAAACACGCTTACAGCCTCCCCGGCAGCGGCGCCAAAATTCTGATTGCTTCCAAAACAGTCAAGAAATATTGACCAAAGGTTTTAGTCAACAAAAGTCAACTATTATGGACTCAATACAATTTCCCTTGGAATTTAGTGGATTCCCGGGTCGTTTAGTCCCACGGAGGTTGAATGGTGCTTGAAAACGTTCAGACGTAGAATTATCACTAAGGATAATGATCTGTAAGGATTTTGGTTGATAATTACACTACTGATTGTTTGGAATTGTATTTGGATACAGAACTATAAAGCACAACGATCAGATTAAACAAACGTGTACGCGTACGTTTACTAAATTTCACGTAAACGTACAAAATAAAACGTAAATTTAAAAGAATAAAACACCTATAGATATGAAAATGATATTTATACTATTTAGTTAATTATTATTAATTAAAAACTATTTTTAACTATTTAATAATAATCTAAAATATAAGAAAATATGAAATAAAGCTAGAAAAGTGAAATTATGACTTAGAAAAATCTAAAATATTATAAGACTTATTTTAAACCTGAAAATATATTTATTACACTTTTTATCTATTTATTATTAATTAATTACTATTTATTAATTATTTAAAATACACTTAAATACAAGAAAATATAAAATTAACCTAGAAAATTGAAATTTTAACTTAGAAAAATCTAAAATATTAGAAAACTAATTTTAAAATTTAAAATATATTTTTTATGCTTTTTATTTATTTATTATTAATTATTTAATACTTTTTAACTATTTTAAATTCTAATAAATACTAAACAAACTAAGAAAATTCTGAAATGTTTTCTATAATTATTCTATGGTGACAGAAAACTAAAAAAATTATAAAAACAGAAAGTGCTTAATAATAAGATGAAAAAGAAAATTAAAAAGCTAATTTATATTAAATAAACGCTATCACTATTTTTAAAATGATGTTTTGTGATTTTTCTTTTTTAAACCTATTTAACTACTGATAATAAGCAACTTTAATAAAGACAAAAATTTTGGAACTTGAAAATAAGCAGTTTGAGAGCTTAAGAGCTTAACAGTTTAAGCTTTTGGCTTATTTTGATGTTTCAAGCTAAAATAAGTGGCCAAATAAGCTAAACAAAAAGAAGCAAAAGTGAATTAAGATGAAAATAAGCTAAAGGTACTTAAATTAAGCTAAAAGGCACAAAGAAACACACTGAAAAGCTTAAAATAAGCTAATAAGCACTTATACTAAACCAAGCAACCAAACAGGCCTGCACATTTTTTGTAGGCCAATTTAAGCTAAGGGCAAAAGATCAAAGCCAAAAATAAGCCTTGATACAAGAAGCTGGCTTATTGAGGTTCCCAAAAAGCCAAGATTCTCACAATGGGGCCCACTAATAAGCTTGTAATGAGCTTGAGAAAAAGCTTGTAAAACACTGAATATTCAGTGTACACAGTGAATAGGACAAACAAAAAGCAACTAGCAGTCCTACCAAATAAGCTAGAAAGTTAAAAATAAGCACTGGACCTAAGGGACAGCTAGGTGAGCTTTCCAAAAAGCTAAGTTACACAAGCTGAGGTTCACTAATAAGCTCTGTGTGAGCTTGTGAAATCAAGCAGATACAATCAACTCCACTGATAAAGGGGAGGTTTTTGGAAAAGTACTTAAAAGAAGCTAGAAAATAAGCAGTTTAACTAGCAAATTAAAAATTATAAAAATTACTGTGATAAAGATGAGCAACTAAATATTATAAACCTAAAAGCATAAAACATGAAACTCAAAATTAAATCCTATAGAAAATTATCTATTTTATTCAAAAACTGATTAAGTGAAAATTTGACTTTTTGTGAAAACCAAATAAGTTGACTTTGATGAACTTTGAATCAAATCTACTTACTGATTATGTTATATTAAACTAAGTTAAGATGAATTTAGGCTAGATGACCAAGTTCTAAGCAACTGTGATCAATTTTACACTATAAATCCTAACAATGAGCTCATAGATGAAAATTAAAAGCTATTTTGACTTTTTAACAAAAAAGGACAGGTTTTTATGGTTGCACTAAGTTATTTTGAACTATTATGACATGTAACAACCACAAACAACAACAAGCATGCACTGGAATGCTAATCTATCAGCAAATCCAAACAACCCTTATATAAGACTGATTGTTGGTTTTCAAAACAAATGAATGATTTAAACCCTAACACTGATTCTTAACTTTGTTTTATGATTATATTAGACAAATAAAGCATGATAGACCAACAATAGTAGCATAAAACAAAGAGATGAACAATTTGCTTATTTAACTGTGATAATGAGTTTTTTTTAAACACTAACCAATATCAAAGAACAAGCAACCTATTTTAATCTATGTTATTACTTAACAACACCACTGAAACATAAAAACATAAAGATTAAAGCATAAAAATACATATACAGTAAAATGCTAAAATGGAACAAAAGGCTTACAAAATGGAATCCAAGTGAAAACTGAGAACCAAGAACTGAGAACACTTCCTATAGCTTCCCAAAAAGCATCTAAACCTATAGCTTCTTCATTGAATTTTGATTTTCTAACTATTTTTTAGTATTTTTTTGTATTTTTGAGTTTTAACTATAAAATGGATTTTAAAGTTACTAAAAGCTTTTAAAGGCTTTATAAGGAGCTTACATGAGCTTATGAGTCCAAAACAACATCTAATAACAACATTAAAACATATTGAGAATTAATCTTGAAATTTATTTATACTTAAAACTTGAAATTGATGACTGAAAAAGATTCACATACACTGAAAACACTTTAACAAAGTACTTGAAAGCTTAATTTTACACTGGAAATTAAAAATTAACTAATTCGACATACATTAACTAAAATTAAACTAGATATATCCTCACATTGCTTCTTTTCTTCTTTATAAAGATCTTTTTGAGCTTTGTCGACATCTCTGAGACTTTCCCACTTCATTTCAACCATTGGATCCTTTGAATTCATCATAATCGCACATTTGGCATTTTTGGCGCAAAAAATTCTTTGAGCAGGTTTTAACAATTAAGGACTTTTGGATGTTTGTGGAGGTGTTAGGGGAGTGGGTAAACAGCTGGAAAGGTGGTGGTGAGGTGGTAGGAACAAGTGGTGGAAACCACGATGGTTTCTGGTTTTGGCGCGTTTGTGTGAGAGAGATGAACAGTGAGCGTGGGTTTGACTTTTTGACCGAGTTTTATTAATACGGGGTGAGTTCAATTGGGGGGGGGGGTCACAGGATATTGACAGGGGGTTCTTTTGGGTTTGGCTGGGGTTAATAATACACAAAGGGTCCGTTTGGTTTTGGATTATCACAAGGACCAAAATTGTAATTTTCTGATTTTTGAGGGACTGAAATTGTAACTTTCCCAAACTTATCAAAAGGACCAATTATGCCATGTATGAATAGTACAAGGTTACTTTTGATTATCTTCACTTTTTAAATTCACCAGGGACTATTTTTGACAATTTTTAAACTTTAGGGACTAAAGTTGTCATTTTGTAATTTTTAAACTTTGAAGGGTTTGTTTTGACAACTTTTGAATCCTATGGACCTTAAATGATATTTTGCTTTATTTTGATTTACCAGGGACTAATTTTGACAACTTTTGAAACTTGGGGGACTAAAACTGCCAATTATGCAAACTTGATACGTTTTCACCTGCTTTTGGTATTTTTACATTTGAAACACATAAAACACTTATTTGTGATATTTTTATCATTTTGATGCATTTCTGAGTGTTTTCAGATGTTTTTGGCAGTCTAAAAGGTACAAAAATGATGAGTATTTACATACTCATCATATAGATTTAAAGAAAAGTATGATATTAAGTGTTGATACAAAAGTTGGGCGTTCCTTGTTTGGGGCTCCGGCTCTCGTATCACTTGAGAATCGTTGCTTGAGACCTGCGCACTAAGAGACAGAAAACACCGTTAGGCTTACCGTGGGATTGTCTCCCACGATTATCCTCCGGCGTGAGAGTAAGTAATCGGTTTAGGGTTAAAGGAGAGTTAGGGTTTTGTAGATTGTACCTTTAACGAGGGATGTAATTCCCTTTATATACGCACGGGATCCTTGTTGGTTCCGTGTTCCTCAACCTTCGGCGTATCCCGCCTAAGTCGGTTGGGGCATGATTATCTCCCTCATTAGGAGATATCGGATATCTATTCTATGAATAGCTTTGGGTTTGGGCCTTCGTGAGCCCAAACATCTAATCAGCGTAGCCCAGTTCGTGCCGGGCTAAGTTAGTGTTGGACTTTAGTCGGGTTCGTGACCCGGATATAGACTATACGTCATCATGTCCCCCCAGTCTAGTATGCGCAGTGACGAATTGCGGATGCTAGACTAATAACCGTAGTCATAAAAAAAACTTTGAAACGTAGCCAAGAAGCCATACAAATATATACCAACCGGTACATTGTATCTAGACATTGGATTAAAAAATGGGCACCTCGTAAGTCGGGGGAAAGTTACTGCACCCGTGTCCCATCAAGCAATCTCAACCACATAGTTAGGGTTGGTGGGGTCCACGTGTCACTCATCGCGTGGATGAGGGAGGTTTATATAACCCTTCGCTTCATTTTCACCGTTCCTTCCCACAGTAAAAAGAAAACACAGTCCGCCATTGTTCAAGAATACTTGCAGTTGCAATTCAGAAACCAACTGACTTCAAAGGTAGGCGCGCGTGCGTTTGCTCAAAAAAAAAAAATAAATAACAATACCATGGTCAAACAATTGTCTGACTTCACCTCCCACCTCACCGAGAGCGATCTCTTAGAGTTCACCTCAGATTACTTTATACCCCTCGACGTGCATCCGGTTGTTCCGGATGTGCAGGCATCTATTGCGGACTTCCCCGAAGGGAAAGTAGGGGTATATACACGTTTTTTTGAATTCTCGAATCAACGTGTGCCCCTGTCCCGCTTTTTGTGCGATGTATTAAACTATTACAATCTGCACATATCCTAGTTGCACTGCATCGGGGCGGCTAAAATAACCAATTTTGAGGTGAATTGCCGTTTACTGGCCATTAACCCAACCATCCACCTATTCCGCGCCTTCTATCACACGACTTGGGCGCATGGGTGGGTATCCTTTGCTAAGCGCGCGGGTAGACTGCAATGTTACACTGATAAACTAGACTCGCTTAGGAATTGGAGGGAGTTCTTTTTCTGGGTAGATGACACATGCTTTCCATGGCAGTATGAGTTTTATACCCGGGGTACGTTAGAGAGGTCTGAGTGCCCCTTGCCTGGATCTTATGTCGCTGAGGATGCGGAACTGATAAATGCTAACCGCATCCCCATTAGTTCCTACCCCGAGGAATTTTTGGTGCATATGGGCATCAGTCGTAATTTCTTTGGTATGCCGGATGAGATGAAAATCTTCTTGGGCGCCAATGGCCAGGGTGGGTACTCATTCTTCCGCACCCCTTTTGTGATTAATGTAAGAGCTTTCTTCTCTTTTCCGCGCATTATATAACTTGTGTTATTTGTTGTCTGGTATTGCGCAGAGATGGATCTGTTCACCGTAGTGCATCTAGCAAAGCCCGTGGAGATAAAGACAGGGGTACGGCCCTTGAAAGAGGGTGAAGAGCCGATACTTGATGCTACCGCAGGGCGTACCCTGGAGCTGAATGTGGGAGAGGCGGGGACAAGTTCCTCCATTGCTGTGGAAGCGACGCCGCTACAAAGCGTGCCAAGCCCTCGGGTGCTTTCCCCAATAGCGCAGCCACCACCCATAGCAGTGGCGCAGCCCATGGATGAGGAGGTGGAGGAGCAAGAGTCTGGGTTAAAGCGTAAAAGGACGCTCGGAGATGATGGCGCGAGCTCCTCGAGGAAGAAACGCCCGGTTGTCTTCAATGTGGAGTCATCTGCAAGTGAGGCTGCGTCCTCGCACCCATCAGCGAATGTATCTGGCCCACAGTAAGTGATCTCAACAATACTTGCTTCCTTTTCATTTTGCTTGTCAACTGCGCATATGGAAAACTGACAATTCGAGGTCTGTGTCTGCAGGTTTGAACAGGGTGCGGAGTCGCCCCCCCATAATAGTCATGTACATTCCTCTCACTCTGCGCGGTCCGAACCGCGTAGCCACAAGGATGAGGATGTATCTGCTGGGGATGCATCAGTGGGGCACCTGGTTGAAGAGCTGGTGCAAGTAGCTGCGCATCAAGCTTCGCTGGTAGAGAAGCTAAAGGCTAAAATCTCTTGTGAAGATAGCCAAGCCGCTCAAAAGGATCAGGCAATTGCGTTGCTGGAGGCGCAATTAGCTACTGCCCGGACTGAGGTAGAAGTAGCAAATTCATATGTGGAGAAACTTGCAGGAGAGAAAATGGCGCTGCTATCCCAAATAAACCAGGAGCGTGTTGAGGTAGCGCAGTATAAGGCGTCGTGTAGGTGGGCCCACAAGTATCTTGAGCAGGGTAAGAAGGAGTTGGTCGCTTAGTTAGAAGATCTGGGCGCTACTGTGGGTAGTGCATTGGAAGTGCAAGAGGCCAAATTGCACTATACCCTGGAGTCGCCAGAAGTGGTTAATGCCTTCGGGGAGGTAGTTCAGTGCGCTCTGGAGCGCGGCAAAGCAGAAGCGGTTTAGAAGCTGCATGAAGCGGAGCTTCTAAATGTGCCCGTTGACAAGGTACCGAATTATGATGCTAAGTCTTATGACCACCTGGTCGCTGCTATGAAAAGGATGAAGGACTTAGAGCTCCCCATGGTTGCTGAACTAGAGCGCGATCAGGATTATCCTATAGATGTTATCATGGCGGGGTTGACTCTAGCGCGCCATCGTGCCGAGGGTGCAGAAGCACAGCCGGACTACTTTTTGAAGCCCCATGACTCACAGCTTCAAGTACCTGTCTTCGATCGTCCCAGGGATATTCTGAATCCTTTTGCCTTAGAGAAAGAAGTGCCTTTGAAGGAAGTGCTGGAAGCGCATGCGACCAGACTTGCTAAAAAGGAAGGTATTAAAGGTAAAGCGATTTTGTGTGGGGTTGGTGCAGCTCATCAGCCAAGGTCTGATGGGGTGCCAGTGAGTGTTGCTACTGTGTCTCGTCTGGATTCAGACTTGTTGAAGAAGCTTAGCGAAGCCAAAGATACCTCAAACCGCGTGGGTAGCTCCTCTATTAAGCGTTGTAATAGTTGGTAGGTTTATATGTTGTAAAGTGACGATCCTTTTGTAATATGTCCCGTAGGTATTTAATAAAGTCATCTTTTGTTAATTGTATGTGAGTAGTATTGCAACTTGTAATGTACATACTTATCAGTTTGTCTTTGCGTAAAAAACGTATTCGTTGCCGGAAAATCAAATGTGTACGCCAGCGCGAATAATATAAGAAATCCATAATCATGTATGAATAATTTTTAAGTATTTTATCATAGTCGTGTATGTTATGATATGCAACGTACTGTAAATATCACATCAAGGAATCAAGTGTCTTGGTTCCTAAGTTGTTAAACGTGCAACATATGCGGTGTTGCGCACCCGTCGTGGTATGCGCACAAAACTTATTCCAACGTCTCGAGAACAAGGTGTTTAACAAGGATACGTGATCCGGTGTTGATGGGTTTGCAACCCTCTTACTCAACAAGTTGTTTAGTAGGTTAACTTATCCTTTTACCATCGTAGGTTTATTTATTGCATGCACGCCATGTAGGCAAGAAATAGAAAATTGTTAAGACATACAGTATATGGAAATAACAAATTAAAATGTGTCATGGAGTTAGCTAGAAACCGCGACGTTTTATTAATACTTGCAAGTGTTTGTGAGAAACAAATAAGACATTATACTAAGGAAATAAAAAGTAAATACATAGATGTTTATTGGGTACTGTAGTAAAGTGCCTGAGCGCTTGTACGCTGGGCCGTAGCCACTCCTATAGGTAGCACCTCTTGAGGTTGCAGATGTTCCATGTGCGCGGCAGTTCTCGACCATCCAAGCCTCGTAACTTGTACGCGCCTGTTCCTAGTGCTTCAGTAACTTCGTAGGGTCCTTCCCACTTTGGTCCAAGATTACCTGTGTCATCTGCATGGCTCGCATCATTGGCGCGGTAAACAAAGTCACCTGGTCTGAATGAAACACTGCGCACTTTAGCGTCATAGTATCCTTTCATCCTTGACTTTGATTTTGCCTCCCGTATGGCTGCGCATTCGCGCCTTTCTTCTAGCAGGTCTAAGTCGACACGCCTCTCGTCATCATTGGTTGCCACATTGATTTCAGCGGTGCGGATGGTTGGCATGCCGATCTCGGCTGGTATGACGGCTTCTGTCCCGTAGACTAGAGAGAAAGGAGTGTCTCCCGTGCTGGTTTTGATTGAGGTGCGATGCGCCCATAAGACATGTGATAGCTATTCCACCCACCTTCCTTTGTGCTTGTCTAGGCGTGCCTTAATTCCTTCACCTAAGCTTCGATTCGCACGTTCCACTAAGCCATTGGTTTGTGGGTGTTTAACTGACGCGAAGTGCTGTGTGATGTTCAACTTCTCGCACCAGTCTTTGAAAGGGTTGTCGCAGAATTGTTTCCCGTTGTCCGAGATGATTTCCCCAGGCAGTCCGAAGCGGCATACAATACTTTCCCAGAAAAAGCGCTTTACATGGTTGCCCGTGATTGTCACTACTGACTTTGCTTCGATCCACTTAGTGAAGTAGTCTATAGCGACTATGAGGAATTTTAACCCTCCTGCTGCGACTGGAAAAGGTCCTGCAATGTCGATACCCCACTTGTAGAATGGCCATGGTGATGTAATTGGGGTTAGCTCGTGCTGTGGTTGGCGCGGGACAGGTCTATGAACTTGGCAATCGTTTCACTTCCTTATTAAGTCCCGCGCATCGCGGTGCATGGTTGGCCAGTAGTATCCTGATCTCATGGCGCGTGCCACAACGGACCGTGGTCCTGAGTGCATGCTGCATGAACCTTCATGGATTTCTCGCAGCACGTAATTTGCTTGTAGGGGCCAACACAGCGGAGCCATGGTTGGAGGAAGGAGCGTTGGTACAGTATGTTGTCTCGAAGTTCGAATCTCTGTGTTGTGCGCCGTATCCTGCGAGCTTCCTTCTGTTCTTGGGGTAACGTCCCTTTGCTTAGGAATTCCGTTATCGGTGTCATCCATGTAGGACCTTCCTCCTCTATTACTGTGGAGACTTCCATCTCCGATATTGATTTGCTTTTCAGTGTTTCCACCAGCACTTGCTTTAATAGGTGTGCGAAGCTTGTCGAGGCGATCTTGCTTAGTGCATCTGCCTTGCGATTTTCCCCTCTAGGAACTTGCTTGATGGTGAATCTGTCAAAGCCCTTGATCAGTGTCTTGGTCTTGTCGAGATACTGAATCATATTTTCTTCTTTAGCCACGTATTCGCCCAACACGTGGTTGGCCACTAGTCGGGAGTCCACATTTGCTTCTAGGTTACGTACACCCATCCGAGCTGCAATGCGTAGTCCAGCGATTAGAGCTTCATATTCTGCCTCATTGTTTGTCGCTGTAAATTCAAAACGCAGTGCGTAAGTGAATTCCATTCCCTATGGGTTTGTGAGAATAAGGCCTGCTCCTGAACCATCAACGCATGAGGATCCATCTGTAAACAAGATCCATGGATCATGCAGTTCCGTCCTACTTGGTGTGGGTACCTCCTCGGTGTCTGGCTTTTCGATGATGAAGTCTGCCAGAATCTGTCCTTTGATTGCGGTACGTGGTCTGTAAGAGATGTTGTGCTCACCTAGCAATACACTCCACTTCTGCAGTCGGCCTGATGTGTCAGGTTTGGAGATGATCTGCTTGATTGGTTGGTCTGTGATTACTGCTATTGGATGCGCTTGGAAGTACCTGCGTAGCCGTTTAGCAGCAAACACCAATGCCAGAACTAATTTTTCCATGGCGCTATAGTTCATCTCCGTCTTCTTGAGCGCCTTGCTTACAAAGTAGACAGGGGTTTGTACTGAATCCCTATCTGTTAGTAGCACTGCGCTGACTGCTCCATCAGTTGTGGACAGATACATAATTAACTCTTCCCCTGGTCGGGGTGCGACAAGTGTGGGGAGCGTTGCCAGGTGTTGTTTAAGTTGTGTGAAGGCTTCTTCTGCCTCCGTAGTCCACCGAAAATCTCCCTTTTTGATACACTTCTTGAGTGTTTTGAAGAGAGGTAGAGACTTGTCTGCTGACTTAGACAGGAACCTGTTAAGACCAGCTAGCTTACCATTGAGAGATTGGACCTCCTTCAACGTGCACGGTGAAGGAAGTTCGATGACAGCCTTTGTCTTTTCTGGACATGGTTTTATACCGTCAGGCTCTAATAGGTATCCGAGGAACATAACTTCAGTGGCGCCGAAGGTACATTTTTTTGGATTTAGCTTCATATTGATCTCTCGTAGAGTTTTGAATGTTTCCTCAATATCGCGCACTAACTCATCTTCAGTATGGCTCTTTATGACCAGGTCATCAACATAGACCTCCAGGTTGCGGCCCACCTGTTTTTCGAAAGCATTATCTACTAACCGCTGGTAGGTGGCGCCTGCATTCTTCAAGCCAAAGGGCATTTTTGTGTAACAGTAGACGCCTTGGCTTGTGTGAAAGGCCGTTTTTTCCTCATCATCCTTAGCCATCTGGATTTGATGATATTCTTTATACGCATCGAGGAAACACTTCAATGGATATCCGCACAGAGACTCTATTTTCCAATCTATCTCTAGTAATGGGTAGCAGTCTTGTGGACATGCTTTGTTAAGATCGGTGAAGTCCACGCACATTCGCCAGCTACCGTCGCTCTTTTTGACCATTACTGGGTTAGAAAGCCAGTCATGGTAGTAGACTTCACGCATAATTCCCGCATCCACTAGTTTGTGTACTTCTGCCAGAATCGCTTGCGCGCGCTCTGGGGCTTGGCCACGCTTCTTCTGGCGTATTGGTGAGTACCCTTGTCGAATTCTCAGTTTATGCTCTGTGATTGAGCGTGGTACCCCGGTCATGTGTTTTGGCTCCCATGCAAAAATGTCCAAGTTCTTTTGCAAGAGCGCGCACACAGCTGCTTTGCCGTTGTCCGACAGTGACCCGCCGATGGATATTTCTTGTTCCGGGTATTCTGGGTGAATCGCAACCTTCAGATTTGGAACTTTGGTTGCGCGCTGTTATGGGATCGGTGCCATTTCGCATGTAATCATGTTACATTCTCTATGCGGTACAGTGGCGCTGTAAAGAGTAACAATGCCTCCTTCCACTTGGAATTTAAGCATCCCATGCGCTGTTGATGGCACTGCGCGCATAGCTGATATCCCAGGTCTCCCGATAATGCCGTTGTATGGCGAGGGAGATTTGATCAGCATAAATTTCATCCAAGCCGTCGCGGAGTGTTTTTCGTTTCCGATGCTGACTGGTAATCGTATTTGCCCCATAGGCCATATTTTTTCACCCGTAAAACCAGTCAACGCCGTTCTGACTGGGCTTAACTGACTGCGTATTTCAGGCCGCAGTCGCTTGAAGCAGTGCTCATACATGATGTACGCCGATGCTCCACCATCAACATACATGCGATGGATGTCGTGCCCACCCGCACTAATCTTAATGGTGAGTGGCTCGACCACTGCGTTGTCCGCAGTTAAGGCGGGGAAAGAGATTTCGCTTCCTCGGGAAAACTCCTGGCTGACCTTCTGTCTAGTGACCCGCTGCCATGATTGTATCATGTAGATGGTGTCGGCCTTTTCCTTGGGTGTCTCCTTCTTGTTTCCACTCTTCTGTCTATCCTTTCCCTCCTTGATATTTTTGACCAAATGGTCCAATCTGCCTTCTTTAACCATTTTGTCAATGAGCTGGCGCAGTTGGACACATTCGTTAGTGGTGTGGCCCTTCTGCGCGTGGTAGTCACAGTATCCACTCCCTACTCGCCGATCCTCTGGAGTGCGCATATGTGGCGGTCTAGGAAAGTTTGCACCCTCTGTTGCGAGTATTTCCTTCGGCGTTTTTGTCAGTGGAGTGTACTTGTCATTGTCGCGCCCACTCCCTTGGTTGCGATAGTTCCTGTTACGGTTACTATTCCGGTCCGTGGATTGTCTCCCAAGTTGTTCCTGTGACCGGTAGTTTGAATAGCTTCTCTTGCTATCCGCCGCAACAGCTTCTCCTTGGACGAAGGACCGTGTGCGTTTCATGACTTCATCAAAGGATTGGGGAATCTTGTCATTCAATCTTTTGATAAATTCTGGGTTGCTGATCCCATTCATAAACCCTGAAATTTTGAGTAATTCGGGACATGCTTTAACTTGCATACATTCGTCCTTGAAGCGCTCCATAAAAGCGCTCGTGGATTCTCCTTGGCGCTGTTTGACCCTAGCGAGTTCAATGGGGTTTTTCGCACACTTTTTCCGTTGAGTAAAATTAAGGCGGAACGCCTTTCTCAATTCTTCAAAACCATTGATGCTTCTGCGCGGAAGCTTGTTGAACCAGTTCCGCACGCTTCCCACTAATGTGGAATTAAACATATGGCACCACACTGCTTGTGGCCAGTTCTCAATAGTTGCGGCTGATTCGAAAATTTTTAGGTGATCGTCAGGGTCACCTGTTCCGTCATAGGTTTTGACATTAGCAGGCATGCGCCTCTTCTTGTTTTCTGAGAAATCACTGATGCGTCTAGTGAACGCATCCACCTTTTGACGACGCCACGGGAGAGACATGTCTTCCTCCTCTTGGTCATGGTATTTCCTTCTGGACTTCCAGTGTCCAGTCTCGCTATCCTCGTTGTCCGAGGAATTATCAGAGGGTGAATCTTCTCTCCTTCGGCGCTTGCGCCGACTGTCTTCAGAATTTGTGCTTGAAGGACTTTTACTTGGTGAGTATCGTCGCCCAAGTCTGTCCTGGACTCTGCGACTACCAAGTCTGGCGTGGACATTGGTGCGCCTTTCATCCTCCTCACTTTCTTCCATATGCTGTGAGTCAGATGTATTATCTTCCTCAACTCTCCTTCCGATTCTGTTGAACACTGGGGGCCGGCGACTATCCCTACCGCGCTTCTCCTTCTGACGACGCGGTGAGGATGTCTCAAACTCTGGGCCAAAGTCGAGTCGAGCATGCAGGCTCCGACCTGACCTTTTCTTTGCTTCCTCTTGCATGAGAGTAGCTAAGGCTTCATAGTTTTGAGAGACGAAACTACTTGGCTCTAATTCTGGTACGACCCCCTCTAGGACAGGGGTGTCTGTTTCTACCAATATGCCCTTGTTCTTATCGGGTGCGTCGGGTGCTTTTGTGAAGTTAGCTTCTAGCACCGATTGAAGTGGAGTAAAAGGAGTGCGCAGTGGATCTCTGGCACTGGTAGTGGTGGTGGCTGCTTGGGTTGTCCCTGAGCGTGGTTCCACCAAAGGGAAGACCAAGTCCTGGCCTGATCCCTGATTTTTAGCAGCACTGGTTGTTCCAGAAGTCTGCTTAGGAGTCGATCCGCTGTGCGTCTTCTTTCCAGTAAGGTCTGATTGCGATCGCTTCGTCATTCTAGTTCTTGGTTCTTAGTGAATGGTCCCACGGATGGCGCCACTTGTTGATACAAAAGTTGGGCGTTCCTTGTTTGGGGCTCTGGCTCTCGTATCAATTGAGAATCGTTGCTTGAGACCTGCGCACTAAGAGACAGAAAACACAGTTAGGCTTACCGTGGGATTGTCTCCCACGATTATCCTCCGGCGTGAGAGTAAGTAATCGGTTTAGGGTTAAAGGAGAGTCAGGGTTTTGTAGATTGTACCTTTAACGAGGGATGTAATTCCCTTTATATACGCGCGGGATCCTTGTTGGTTCCGTGTTCCTCAACCTTCGGCGTATCCCGCCTAAGTCGGTTGGGGCATGATTATCTCCCTCATTAGGAAATATCGGATATCTATTCTATGAATAGCTTTGGGTTTAGGCCTTCGTGAGCCCAAACATCTAATCAGCGTAGCCCAGTTCGTGCCGGGCTAAGTTAGTGTTGGACTTTAGTCGGGTTCGTGACCCGGATATAGACTATACGTAATCATTAAGGGTATTAAAGATGTTTGTTTTATATAATAAAATTGAGATTAGGATTATATTTTATGTTTTTTTTTACTGATAAAAAAAATAAAAAAGTAAAAACTAACATCTACTACATTAAATGGAAACAATAAAATACAGAGAATAAACCTAGGTCTTTTACAAGATCATTCCACTGCATATAGGACTGCAGACGAGTTAGCTTTTATAAAGTTACTTGAGCTCGTCTGATTAATACTTTTATTGAGCTCAAGTAGAGCTTTTATAGAGTTATTACTTGAGCTCATTTGGTTAATTCCTTTAGAAAACGAGCTCACTATATATAACAAGCCAAGCTCAAGCTCTCATAATTTACTCTTTTATTTGTTACTCCACCCGTCTTAAAATAATTGTCTACAGATAAAACGAGCGGGGTAGCCCGCGCGTTGCTGCGGGAGTACTTGGTAATGGGTCAAA
This sequence comes from Chrysanthemum seticuspe, assembly GCA_019973895.1. Taxonomy (NCBI): domain Eukaryota; kingdom Viridiplantae; phylum Streptophyta; class Magnoliopsida; order Asterales; family Asteraceae; genus Chrysanthemum; species Chrysanthemum seticuspe. The sequence continues at coordinate 100,295,620 of BPTQ01000004.1, forward strand.
ATGACTCATCCGGATTGCCTTATCGATACTGTCACTTTTTTCTGTTTTCGTGTTTATCGTTTGTTGTTGCTTAGGTGTCTTAAATTTTGTTGGTATTATTAAGCTGAAAAAGTAAGCAAAGGCCGAAATATACTATGCAAAATATTTGAAAATGCGCGTTGCTGCTAGGGGTTTTGCTTTTTCATACAAAATATTAACAGATATTGAAAACCTGTTTGATTCGGTATGCGTGACCTGGTTCTAATTGACTTCAATCACAGTAAACGCATGCATAATTCTTTTATCGAGCAGGCACAACCTAGAAAGCAAGAAACGAATCGAATTTGCCAAATAAATTGACTTCGATAAAGTTATGCGTATTTATATTCGTTTTTATTGGAAAAATTATTTCGAGAACAATGGCGCAAGTTTCATAATTTTTCGAGTCCGTTTGGTATGTCGAATGAGTCCCGGAGCGTGTTTACTAAAAGTTTTGCTACTTGTCCCTTCTAGTCCCTCCACCCTATTTTTAATAATAACCTTTCATTTTTTATTGTACACATTTGATCCCTCAAATTTTTATAAAACCAATTTCTTATTCATAATATCTCTCCCACTCTCTTACTACATCCGCCAATGATACGCGTACAACGCGCGTTCGGAGTCAAATGAACTTCCTTTTCGTCGAGCAAGTTTTTCAACACCCTAGGCAGTGAACCTAATCGTTGTAGTGTAATATTAGGGTGTAACACCCTCAAAAACTGAGGGCGCCACTCAATTGTCATCATAACACAGATAATAAAGAACGGATAATAAAACCCATTTAAGAACTTTTATTAATAAGATAATAAAGTTTATAAAATTTTAATTGTTGCGGAAATATAGCCCAGTAATAAAAAGTGGTCCCAAATATATCAGTGTAGTCTATGACCATGCCATGCCAAGCCCTGCCTTGAGATCGTCATACTTTAGAATCAAAACCTGAGAAAACATGCTAAAAAGGTCAGCTATAAAGCTGGTGAGTTCATAAGTTTATAGTAAAGCATTAAAGTAAACAAGTTTGTTTTATGGACAAAAGTGTGCTCGATACACCGCGTGTAAGGAGTCTTCCAATAAAAGTGGTTGTGTCTATTACTCGAGCTCTAAGTTCATGTTACCAAGCTACAACAGTTCCGCATGCGTGTCAGTAGCATGTCGATATGTTTATGGTGCCCTTAGCAAGTGTGTATTCCCATCAACACTTGAGTTCCGACATGGTATACGTCCGGAGACAAGTTGGCGCTACCAACCCGGACGGAGGCGTTACCCTCAATAGATCTATTTATAACATTCGCGCTCCCCGCAGAGATTAATGGTACATGACAGGCGGGCAAGTGGGAAATAAGTTTCCTTAGGCTTCGCCGTAATAGTGGTTTACACAAGAGTTTTAATACATAAAAGTAGTTGTTGTCCATAGAGTATTTGCGTAAAAGCAATAAATCATCAAGTGTTTGCATAAAAGCAATAGTTCATAAAGTGGTTTGCACGAAAGCAGTAGTTCATAAGGTGTTTGCATACAAGCAATATCATTCATAAAGTGTTTGCATAAAAGCAGCTGTTAACTATATAGTTTGCATAAAAGCGATGGTTATTTATAAAATGTTTGCGTAAAAGCAATTATCATTCATAAAGAGTTTGCATGTTTCTCACCCCAAAACAGTTACAAAACAGGTAAAGTAGGGTTTATGAACTCACCTCAGCAATAAGTAATATGATACAAGTAAGTGTGCACGGGAAACGATGCGCGATACCTTAGCCGCAACCTAGAGTAATAATGTGTTTTAGGTAATGCAATAATGTCATGTATGCATTTTATGAAAGTTATATCACCCCTACATGTTTGTTTGTAAACTTAGTTATAAAATAGAATCGTTACTTAATATTTCTTAGCGATAGCCAAAATATAATATTTTTGGACTTTTAGTAAGTACGTATCGTAACTACGATATGAAGGTTTCTATAATATATATTTTGAAAAGTTTCCGACTCGACCAATATATATATATAAAATGCTACTGCATTTATTTAGTCCGTTTTGCCTGAAACGATCGGTAAGACCTCCAAAAATGACATTTAGCATTTCTGACAGCTTTTGATAAAAACTGTGAATAGTGTTTTTATATAGTTTTCGACCAAAAATTAAAAGTGTCAAAACTCCCTCGTTTTAACTCCGTTTTCAAAGTTCTACCTATCCTCGCGAAGGTATTTAAGTATACTACAACATATTCAGGTTTCGAGAACTCGGTTTATCTTTGAAGCTTGGTTTTACCGTGATGAAAATCTGGACAGCACACTATTAAATTTTCTGAAAATAGTTATCGACAATATATTTAGAAAACTCGTATCTTATTCGTTACAAATCCGTTTTAATCCATTCAAATGACCACGTTTTCGTTTAAAAATCTATTTTCTATTTCTTTGATTAAAACTTGTAAAAACAATTTGATTTTCTAAAAGATAGAAATTTGGGCAGCGTTTCCGCGCCTATTTTTAAATAATCCATTTTTCTATTCTAAATCCCTTCAAATCAACACCAAATTTATCCTAACTCTTTCACCAATTTTTCCATCATATATATAGTTCAAAGATAAAAATAACATCATAATAAAAGTGAAAAACTCCAAGAATTAAGTATATAGTATATAGAGTTAATTATAATTCATGATAACACTTTTATAACAAAAGATTATATAAATCAAAGTAAAATGTTTCAAGACTTGTTATTAATCACTTCTCATCCAATAATTTTGTAACACTCATATTAACTTTATTTCATCATGAAAATTCACAAACACGATCATGGGTGATATATGTAATTTATGAGTTTAAATGAACATTTAAACTCAATAATAACATAATTATGTATAATAAATACATAAAATGCATAACGAAAAGTGTTAATACAAATAAGCCGTAAAAACATTTATTTATATTTTACGATCTTCTAATGTTTTGTCGATAACAAACGTAAAATCATTTAACGAAACAAATAAAATACGTAAATGGTTTGAACTACTAGTTTCTAACATATTCACATTTTCACATAAAACACTAAAACAAGTATAAGTGATTTTATGATTTAATATTACATATGTACAACAACTAGTGTTTACATATTTGGGTAAAATATACACATAATTAGTATGTAGTATATTGGGTAATATAAATGGGTAGAAACTTAAGTATCATAACTCATTGGGCAAATACATTGAATGTAGTTGGGTACAACCCAAAGCCCATGACCCATGGAGCTTGACCCATAACCCATTGCATGACATCATGCTTATATCATATATGGATAATATCCATAACCTATGGTATTGACCCATACCCATGTGACTATGTGCATTGCACTCAAGAGATACATTGTATCTAGCTAAAGACCCATGGATCAACCCATGACCCATGACCCATAACCAAAATACCCATGGGTAAAGAGGAGCGTCTCACGGATCCCTAGCTTTACGCTAGACGGATCCCTTGTGGAAGGGATCCGTGGGATCCGGGGAACAGTAGAATTTTTCCTCTATAAATAGTGAGCCATTTCTTCATTGTTGCTCACCCCTTTCTAACATGCTTTCCCCTTGAGTTAAAAACTCCCTAACCTCAGATCCAAAAGATCTATGTTTGTAGTTTTGTTTTTGTGTGATCTTCTAGGTTCCTCTTAAAGGCAAGATCACCACCTTTGAAGTCGAGCAAGCTCAAGTCCATGAGTTGCCATGCTTCCTCATCATCAAGACTACTGAAGTCTTATTGTTGATGATTGTTTTTCTTTTCTAAGAAGTGTTGAAGACATTTGTGAATGGTGTCTCAAGTGTCAAGACGAAGATATTAGTGAAGGGTATCTATCGTCCATATCATAAGCACTTGTGGTAAGTGCTTAGAAGTCAAGACTAGAAGCATTAGTGAAGGGTGCTTAGAAGTCAAGACACAAGACATTAGTGAAGGGTGTCTTGAAGATCTAGTTAGAGGCATTAGTGAAAGGTGCCTTAGATGTACATTCGATATGGTGTGTTTCGATGTACAAGATAGATTAGTACTAGATCCAAGGATATTGATATCCTTGATGATGTTGTAAAAAGGAGTTGATCTCCTTTGGGATTAGTCGTTGGTGTAGTGTTGGGTAGTAGTTCCTCCATTGCAATGGAACTAGGTGCTTAGCCTAGTACCTAATAAAGGGTAGGCGACGTTGTGTAGGTGTGGTTCACCTTGGTGTGAAAGAACTAGGTACTTAGCCTAGTACCTGATAAAGGGTAGGCGACGTTGTGTAGGTGTGGTTAACCTTGGAGTGAAAGAACCCGGTGGTTAGCCTAGCACCGGAAAAAGGGTAGGAGACGTTGTTAAGGCTTGTCCGCCATAAGGATATTGGTGTAGTGTTTACGAACTCTCGAGTAGGTGACTCAGGGAGTGGAGTAGGGCAAGAAGGTGTCCTTGTAGCCGAACCACTATAAATACTCGCGTTGTGGTTATGTGCTTTTTACTCTTATCTTTTCATTACATACCTTTATATTCTTGTTTATCAACATCCAACACACACATCCAAATAGATTGACATAATTCGATCTAACTAGATTAAAAGGAAGTTTTAATTGGCAAAACTATTCAACCCCCCCTTCTAGTTTTCCACAATTGGCATTAGAGCTTCGTTACAAAGTTTCTTGAAGTATATTGTACTTTAAAAAACTTGATACGATCCATGATTAATTGAAAACTACAAAAAAAGTTTTTCATAAAAACAAACACCATGTCTTTTAAAACTATTTGTTTGGATGTTGATTTGATAACAACTTTTTTCTTATTCACCTTTTCATTTAATTGCACTAATCCTCTATGTCATGTTGATTAGTCAAAGCTCACATCTATCAAGCCATAGGATTTGCTTGATAATAAAGATTACCTTTCCTAAGAAGGTATCTTAAGCATAAAGGAGCTGGAATTGTCTTCTGACATTTGTTGTGTCATTTATAAAGACATTCCTAAGTGCATTTGAGGTATGACTTTCCACTTATCTCTAAATGATATTAGTTTAATAAATAAGTGTGAGTACTTAGGTATTTATTTGAGTAGATTTCGTGTATACACATGTTTTACATGTAGCTTCATTAGGAAGCTTTTTCTCACATACGTGTCACTCTTTCGTCAAAAAATCATGGTTTATAAAACTTGTGTTTTGTCTCACTTAATCCAAAAATCATATCTTTCTAATAATAAAACAAAACACGAATCTCAAAAATTCCTCTTTTCCCATAAATACTCCCACCGTCATCCACTCCATCAAATCCCCACTTTTTCAAATCTTCCAATTTCAAAAATTTCCTCTCATTCAAAACTTCATCTTCCTCTCCATTTCATCTCAACCGAAACCAAGAAGGATCGTCTTCAACATGGTTTACATCGCCCTCGTGCTCATCATCTTAACACTCATCGCTCTTGTGTTCCCTATGACAAAGTTCTCATACGGAGACATTTACTTTATTTTGTTAATCTACATTGGGGTTATATACCCAATCCTTTGTATCATTCTTAGCATCGAAATGAAATATTACTAATAGTCTAGTTTATCAAGGTTATTATCATAATGTGTTTATCATTTTTTTTTTCATTCTTTCTTGATACATTAGAAGTCATGTATGCATGCTAAAAGAAAATGTAGGCTAAAACACATATCTTGGTATAAAACTATGAGATCTAAAAACCTATGTTTTTTTTACCATAAAATCTGTTTCTGTAACTACAGATCTACGGATCCCGGAAGATACACTAGCCGGATCCCTTTTGAAAGGGAACCGTGGGAACCGTACTACTGGAGAACAGTTTTTCATGCAAATTAAAAACCACTTTCCTTCTAAAAGTAATATTCCACTAGAATGTCAAAACCATAAGTGAGTTAAGTGTCATTTTTGTTAAAAACCAGTTGTTAAGATCGTTTATGAGCTCTAGGGGATAACAATAACAACGACTAATAACATGCACAGCGGAATAAGAAAACATCGTTTGTTATTATTAACAAAGTTCTTCGTCATCATCTCTAAATATACTAAATACTAACCTAGGCGTTTACATGATCATACGCCTAGGAACTAACTAATAAACCATCACCCTAGGCGTTCTCCCCTATCTTCATCAATTGTCTTTCTATCTTCATCAATTGTCTTCATAAAACCTTTATCTTTCATATTTTGTCATAATCAACTCAAATATAATTCCCAACACCATTGTTAATAAAAATCAAGTAAAAACGTTAGATAATCATTGGTTGACCACAAACATCACTTTCTATTAACTCATCTTTTCTATAGGTTTCACTATGTCGCATGTATATGAGTTTGATTTTTCACTCTCTAGCATCTGCACTCCGAACATCTCTCTTGAGCCCAACACCCCTGGCAATCATGTCCGTGGGTTCAATAATCTCGAAACCCGTCACTTCCATGAAGGACGTATTGTAGACACCTCACTACAATTCGAAGAAGGTATCAATACCTCCTTCCGAGCCATAGGACTAGAGTGTCTTCTCGAAATTAACGAGAAGATATGTCCAAGGTTTGTATTGGAATTCTTCTGTCAATTCGAACTCGTTCGTAACGAGGATCGTTCTCTATCTCTTTGGTTTTGGATCAAAAACCAAAAGTTTGTTTTGACTCTTAGGCAATTTGCTCAAATTCTCCGAATTACAAATCATGGACAATGTGCCTTCACCGAAGATTGGTCTCTTGATTATCTCTTCAACTTTCGTGAAGAAAATAGCCCATATTGTTCTCACATACCTTCCCCGGAAGACTTGATTCGCATAATATGCAAACCCCATCACTCCAATCCCAACATTATTCATACACGGGATATCCGAGAAGAGTACAAGCCCCTTGCTCTCATCCTACGTGAAAATGTTTGGAGTCTTAGGGGGAATCGAGAAATCCTTCCCGCTTGTTGTGCTCACATAATGTATTGTTTGCTAACACAACAACCATACAATCTCGCCTACTTCTTTGCAAGGCGAATTATAAATCTTCAAGGCTCCAAGAATAAACTCATTCCTTATGGAATGTTCTTGACACGCCTCTATCATAATGTCATGCATTTTCATCCTCAATATCAAAGTCCGTTGTACGTACTTGTGAACAAGATGATGGAACCGCTGAACATTTCCCTCATGAAGACATTCTTCATTCCTGAATCTGTCAACACTCATCAACCATTTGATGATCCCTCTAGCGAAAACACTCAAGGAACTTAGTAGTCTTTCAAATAGGATCAATCCTTTTGTACTCGTGCTTTATCAATGTAATCCAATTTCCTTCATGAAATAAAACATCTTACATTTGATATCTTTGTGTTAGAACCCCTTAAACTAACCTTGGGATATAATGCATTGTCAAGATCATTGCATACCTTTAGTAAAGGTTCTGCTTAGCAGATGGACGGATCCCAAAATTTGTGCTAGACGGATCCCTACACTTAGGGAACCGTGGGATCCGGCAAACAGAAAATGCAATTGCAAGCATTGTATTTCAAACATATCCTTAGAACACCTCACAATAAGTTAGACATAGTGTCTTAAGGCAAATTAAGTCCTTATCAAGTTAAATAGATCCCTCCTACTCACACATAACTCACCTAGGTCACACTCAAAGACGCTTGTAGATCTATCGTTTCACTTAAATCCATTACTCTTCCGCTCTTAAGCTCATACATCATTTTTCACATGATCCCTCATATCTAAACGTTGGAAATCCTTAATAGCAAAATCATCCTTACGTCAAAATTGGTCGAAATTGATCAAATTCTAGTTTTTCCATCTTAAGCCTTTAGGATATTCTCCAAAGCATTAATCTAAGTCATTATCTGATCTCTAGGATCATTTAGCTTAAATTGACACTCTCATCTTTAGTTTCATCCTTGTTCATTCATTGGTACTCATGAAAGTTCCAATTTCTTCCATAAAAGGCAATCATTAGCTACATCACTCATTACCTTCAAGTACTTAAGCACCCCCTTCATTTAAGACACTTAGGAGGACTGAAACACTCAAGATGATATAGATCTTAGACCTTAGAAACATCATTTCTACTCTTTCATAGCTGCTGAGAGCCGGATCCCTAGGATTAGCCTAGACGGATCCCTCTGAGGAGGGAACCGTGGGATCCGGGTGACAGATTATGTCAACTCTAGCTAAAACAATCATTCCAAGCTCATCTTCCTAACTTAAACACTCCATCTCATCTTAAATGAGTTCCTAGATCAGTACAAACTCTGAAGTTGACTCTTGTGCATGTTAATCATCACATTCCAATGAATTTTAGTGGCTTAAGGCTTGAATGCACTTGCCAAATCTCTTGCTTTATAAACCACATTGTTAGGACTTCCATAGTCATCACCCTAATCCTCATTTTCAGCACTTAAGAAACCCTTACAAACTTCTTGAGATTATCTCATCATGAGGAAAACTCCAAGTAGTAACTTATCCACCAAAGAACCACCCAAGAAAATTGCTCGTGTTGTACACGAAATCTCTTCAACCGAATCATCTCCGGTCAAGCCAACAAATGCAAGGATCTCTTCTCAACCAATCAAACCAATTCCTAAAAGGATAGTACCCACAAAAGTACCTTTGTCAAACACCACCATACCTCCTAGGCCAAACAATATCATCTCCACTAAACCATCACCATTGGTTCCTAGAGCTATCTCTTTTACGTCTCCACTATCATCACCACACCTCTACAATTTAGAGGATTTGCCTCCTAGGCCGTCTTATCCTCCTCCGCCGACAACATTCTCCTCATTAGGAGGAATAATGGTACAAAATCAAGGTGTTGAGTCAACATTAGCTCCGGCTTCCATTTCGCCGTTTCCATCATATAATCCCATTTGGATTATGAGAAATCATCAAAGTCAACCACCCGAACATATGGAAGTTGACACTTCTCTACCACCACCATCATTCTTGGTCGAGCCATTCTCAAATGCGCCTCCACCAATCCCTCCGTCGTTTGAAGCTCCACAAGCCGCTTCACTTGCTCCTTCACATCAAGCCATTTCATTTCTTCCACCACCACTACCTAGCCATGACAAAGATTGTTATCATTGTCAACATGTTGAAAGTTTGATACATGAAGTACGAGAAGACCAACGTTTCATGTTCTATCACCTCCTCGAACGTTTCAACGAGATCAAATGTCACACCCCGCTAAGAGCTGAAACACGAGGTGCAACGTAATGTAACATCGCACAAGATAATAGAACAACACCTTATAAGATTTAAGAAGTGGGTTTACAATATTACATAAAGATTTTATACAATACTGAATAATGAAATCATAAGTTTTAATATTATCAAAGTTAAGTCTTTTGAAAAAGGTCTTGGCCAAGTCACTCGGTCTTTGATATGAGAACAATGTATGACTTTAAAATGCATGCTTTCAAAATACGACTATCAATCACCTGAAAATAATACTCGAAAACGTTAACACAATTGTTGGTGAGCTCACAGGTTTAAGGAAATATAAGTATAAAGTAGTTTGCTGTGCATGAAAATTGTAAGTAGGACATGTGTATAAATAATAGCGCAGAGCAAGTAGTAAATGAAATGTAATCCACATAATGAAATCCGACCACCACGTGGTCCCGTGCACAATAGGAATCCAATCAGTTATTCTCGCAAACCAGCTGGAGCTAAACTGTAGGATGACTGAAATCAAACTGTAGGATGACTGAAATCATAGGTATCCAGACAGTCACAAAGACTGTAGGGATCATAGTAACCATAGTCATGAACCAAACACCACATTACACAAACGCACAATTAAATACACATGCATGTCCAAAAGAAATAAATATGACTTTAGCACAGCGAAATAAATAAAGTAACTAAAATAGTAGTTGAGTATTATTTCCCCCCAAGAAAATATCGGAAAATGGGGCCACGAGTACTCACCTTGAAGCGGATGAGATAAAGTGTACAAGCCCAAGAAAATCAATCTTAAGAAATCAACGCACAATCAATAACCATGATCAACATATTGCTCCTTCGACCAAGCTCTAAGCCAAACGAGAACGAATTCATGTTGATATCGAATACAGGTACGACGCCAACTTGAAAATGTATATGAATCCAAGAAGGTCTGAACGAAACTCAATCCAACATGATTGAAAGGAGCCCAATGATCGACTAGGGTAAGATCGAACCGTAAGCCTAGGCGTGAACCGTAAGCCTAGGCATGAACAAAACTCAGCCACTTGCGAACCGTTAACGTAACCAAGTTCTAACCATACACACGAAGCGAAGCGCAACAACATACATGCAACACTTACATTCTGCCATCTCTATAAACGCCAATGTTTGCTCAGGTGGTGTCTTGATTGGATACCTCATCATCCAATCTTCACGCAACGCGCCCATCAGCCCATGAGAATGGTTCTTGATCAGTTCGTTTCCATCCCATCCAGTCAAGGTGGATAGAGTACGGTGCTGACTTAGCCAGAGCAGCAACCCACGTATGAAAATGTCAAACCGAGTCCAAGCACTAATAACAACATGAACCCGACTCGATAAGAATATACAAGCCCTCCCCATACTCTCGTACGGGGTGTAAAAGATCATGCAGATTCGAACATGAAGGGAAACTCAAGCAATATTAGACATAACGTGAGATAAGGCTGGGTCATGAATTTTCTCGTTAGGTTTTAGGGTTTTGTTGTAAATGGGTGAGGGGCGATGGGTTTAAAATAAGGTTGGCTAATATTAGTTTCTAAGAAGTCGCTTACTGTTACCTATGATCAGCAGATTTACGAGTGCAAATAAAGAAAATATGCCCACAAAATGCATGAGACAAAAATATATATGTATAGAGTAAGAACTTGTTTAAGAAGAAGATGTGTGAGTATATTTGGCAACAAAGAGAGATTTTCGTTAATTGAAAAATACTATTTATGAGTAAGTTTGGCAACAAGGAGAGAAAACGTGTGATTTAAGTTTTAGGAAGGTATTAATTCGATTGATATATTGAGCATGAATTGTGGGCGTGTAAGTTGAATGAGAAGAAAAGAAAAGTACATCGTGTGTAGAAAATTATGGAAAGGAGCGTGTAGTATAAATGGGCTTTAATTCTCTTTTAATTGTTTTTTTATTGGATCGGTTAAGTGATTGAATGATTGATCACATGACCGAAATTTAAGGATTTGATTGGGTGAAGTTACAAGATTTGAAAGAAAGAGGGAAAAAAAATAGAACGTGTGATGTTAATTATATGTAACAAGAATATAATTAGGTATACTATCTAGGCTAGTTTTATTATTAGTTATAATATATAGTTTGCAAAATGTTAATTGGCTTAAGTAAAGTTTTGAATTAATTATGAATGCGCAATTTAGAACTTAGGGTTTTTACGAGTTTCTATTTAGAGAATGAAAGTCGGGTCAAAGGTCACCGCTGACTAACCTGATCAGATGGCAGTTCTCACAGTATCACCTCGTTAGAAGAATTTCGTCCCGAAATTCGATTGATTCTACTATTAACGGAATATGAGATCCAATTGCAACTGCCTAGTGATTAGATTTCACAGTGAAAGCATTGTCCATCCTTGAGCAAATTTATCAAAAACCTTGAGCTAATGTAATAGTACGACTACAACATAAATGACAAAGAGGTTTCAAGGGCTTAAATTGGTTAGATTAGGAAGGAAGGCCACGGATACTCAAAGTAAGTGGGCCGCGTTTGAGAAAAATTGGAAAGGCAGTGAGGAAGAAGTTTGGTTCACGAGGTTACGTAGGCAGGCCTTGAAAAATGATTTTCTAAACTTGGAGTACGGAGAAATTTAGCTTCAAGGGCAATCATCTGCTCTATATCCGGTATTTATCAAAGCTCGAAATGGTTTGTAAGAATTGCAATACTAAAAATTTCTGTACAATCAGTAAAGGTAGGTATTGTTGTTGGTATGATTGAAAGGAAATGAGTCACTTGAAAAAAAAATGAACACAAGAATGGAAAGGTGAAGTAGCCAAAACAAAAGATTTGGCCCGCATCAAACGTGAAGGATGATATAATTTTTTTTAATCATAGTCGCACAATTGAAATGTGAATAAAGCAGATTGATGTTGATTTGGCATAAATGCTTGCTACAAGTGTAGGAGATCAGATATTTCTTTGCTGGAGGTTGAGCCATATAATTAACTGGTGAATATTGTGGTTCTCGTAGGCACACTAGGGTCTATGTGTTCGTTAATAGAAAAATGACGATGATATGATTTGGTATTGGAATAGTCAAGAAGAATGAAGCATCTAAGAGAAAAAGGATGATCCTTTGAAATGACTATCAAGGAAGTGCCTAGTGTTGTGTTAGGTACATTTCTCGCCAATAATATACTTGCTCGCATTCGATGTTTTGGTGCCATGAGATATTTTGTCTTCTGTTTTGTACTACTACATGAATCGTAATTTAAGAAACTTGGATAGAATACTAATTGCAGAATTTGGAGATGTAAACAATTTCTCAAAAAAAAATTGTTATAAAATATCCATTTATAATTTATAAAAATGTAGTTTTTCGTCTTTTTGTCAGAATAATAATAAGCGCCTTTCCGTTATTTAGTCGGGTAAAAAAAAGTTTGTACATAATAAAATGTTTTATAAAATATTTATTTTTAAACGATGATTTTTAAGTGTGTGTTAAGTTGTTAATATCATTTTAAATTTTCCAGTCTAGTTCTAATAAATTCCAATCGATATTAATCCGTCGAAATCGGTCTTACAAGTTTACAAGTTATTGATTTTTATATTGGGCCAACTAACCCGATTATTTAAATTTACGAAAGAATTTAGACCAAGTTTACTTATACATTAGTTCCATTAATAAATCTTGTAGCAAGTTTTAAATTTAGTTTATTAACAAGTTTTATTATATGGATTCATTAGTTAAAAATTGAGGCAAGAATAGTATGTTAGACGGATTCATTAGTTAAAAACTGAAGCCCAATAGGTTTACATATGTTAGATGGATTCATTAGTTAAAAAATTGAGGCAAGAATAGTATGTGGTAAAAAGTTTTATTACAATTGTATCTATGAAAAAAAAAGCGATTACTGTTTATGAAAATTATAAAGGTAGAGATTTACAAATGTTGTATGTAATGTAGGTTATTTAATGGGTGAAGAAATGTTATTTAGCTTATTAGCCTTGCGTGTTAATTGCAAATAATGAGAAGGAAAATAGATTTTGGATGTGCTTAGCATGAAGGGATGTTCTGCTGTAGTCAGTAATGAGTTGCTGGGGACAACACGTGATCTAATAGATACCTCACAAATGCAAGAACTGATGAGGTAATTGTAAATGTTTTTGAGGAAAAGGTGGTTCATACATTTCTAATATGTTCCTTGAGCCATGTAGTATGAAATTTAAGGTAGAGCTGAGAGTATAAAGGGCTTGTCGAATATTGCAACGCATCAGAAAGGTCATGGTTGTGTATTGTTGTGACGAAGGACAGTTAGTGGTTATGTATCAATTCAACAAAAGGCGATAGGAAGAGATATTCAACTTGTACGATAGATTTGGAAGTCGTAGACTTGCTTTGAGATTATGGATTTACCTCATATGGTATTTGGTGTTTTATTTATACTGACCACCAAGGTCTTACATACATGTTTCATGGGGAAAGATCTCATACTGGAACAAATAGGGTGAATGAGATTAATAACGATTTTGCAATGGTGTTACCTTCCATCATCCAGGAAAGTACATGTAGTTGCTATCTTCATGAGTCGAAAAGAATGCGAAGTATTAAACTGGGTCCGAATAATAAGAATTACTACGTGACTCATAGTTGATATAAGAGGAATTTAAGGGAAATTTGTTGAAGTAAAATCATCGGGGAAGGATGTGTAGTTAGGCGTGTATGAATAGTTGAAATTAACGATCTATGAATTAAATGATTCAAGAATAGAATTTGGGTATTAATGTTTGGTTATGCATAGAATTTATTATTAGTTGAAGCTCATGAGTTCAAGTATTCAACTCATCTAGGCAGCTTTAAAATGTATAATGACTTGAAATTGTTTTATTAGTGGTATGGGTAAGTCAGCCAGGTATTATGATGGGAGATCCTTGATTATGAGTAATGATTTAGACATTATAGTTCTTTTGCTATCTTACAATCTGTTGGTATTCTGATATAAAAGTGATATCGTATTTAAAGTGACTAAGTTGTCTAGCACTCAAGAAGAGAGTACAATACGATAGAGTAATTGATTATTTAATTCGACGCTTTCTCCGCCAGTAAGAGGTTCTTGTCAAGTGGAATGTGGTAAAAAAAATTTGTTCATCATAGTGAGTGTTATATTGTGATATCTTATTATTGATAATCTAAGATTAAAGTGTATTCAGGCTTGCTTGATAAGTGAGGGGGTATAGGGAGACGAGGCATATGTCCTAATGGCATCGGGAAATAATTGCTTGATTGTTAAATTAGTGTTCAGAATAGCCAAAATAGCTAAATCTATATAGCATTTTAAAAGTGAATTCATTATGACCTTCCAATAACGCATTGTTGGGATGCATTCAAAATAGTGTTCAAGTAGTGTGACTAACATAAAGACATACTAAAAGCAAAATCACAGATCAGATAAGGCATGATGGAAACAAGGAATTCTTAAAATCTAGTAGGGGATCATGATGTAACACGATATGTAATACGTTTAAGAATGTATAGGATGACATATAAATGAATAACAAGACACACAAGAATGCAAACAAGCAAAATGCAATGTGCACATGTACACGGTTGATGCAAATTCGAGTGACCTAGCTTTAGGGCCCAACTAAACATGAACCAAGGCAACTACCCCCACCATTCCATGATCCCTCCTGAATTAGGCATAGTTGATCAGGCTATGCATAATTTAGGAATGATAATGAAATGATCGGGCTAGCCGACTCGTACCATGTTTAGGGTTTTATGAAAACTTTAGTTTGGTTATAGTTTAGGTTTTCATTTTAGAAAAACCGGTATTCTCTATAACCTTAGGCTCTGATACCATTCTGTCACACCCCGCTAAGAGCGGAAACACGAGGTGCAACGTAATGTAACATAGCACAAGATAATAGAACAACACCTTATAAGATTTAAGAAGTGGGTTTACAATATTACATAAAGATTTTATACAATACTGAATAATGAAATCATAAGTTTTAATATTATCAAAGTTAAGTCTTTTGAAAAAGGTCTTGGCCAAGTCACTCGGTCTTTGATATGAGAACAATGTATGACTTCAAAATGCATGCTTTCAAAATACGACTATCAATCACCTGAAAATAATACTCGAAAACGTCAACACAATTGTTGGTGAGCTCGCAGGTTTAAGGAAATATAAGTATAAAGTAATTTGCTGTGCATGAAAATTGTAAGTAGGACATGTGTATAAATAATAGCACAAAGCAAGTAGTAAATGAAATGTAATCCACATAATGAAATCCGACCACCACGTGGTCCCGTGCACAATAGGAATCCAATCAGTTATTATCGCAAACCAGCTGGAGCTAAACTGTAGGATGACTGAAATCAAATTGTAGGATGACTGAAATCATAGGTATCCAAACAGTCACAAAGACTGTAGGGATCATAGTAACCATAGTCATGACCCAAACACCACATTACTCAAACGCACAATTAAATACACATGCATGTCCAAAAGAAATAAATATGACTTTAGCACAGCGAAATAAATAAAGTAACTGAAATAGTAGTTGAGTATTATTTTCCCACAAGAAAATATCGGAAAACAGGGCCACGAGTACTCACCTTGAAGCGGATGAGATAAAGTGTACAAGCCCAAGAAAATCAATCTTAAGAAATCAACGCACACTCGATAACCATGATCAACATATTGCTCCTTCGACCAAGCTCTAAGCCAAACGAGAACGAATTCATGTTGATATCGAATATAGGTACGACGCCAACTTGAAAATGTATGTGAATCCAAGAAGGTCTGAACGAAACTCAATCCAACATGATTGAAAGGAGCCCAATGATCGACTAGGGTAAGATCGAACCGTAAGCCTAGGCGTGAACCGTAAGCCTAGGCATGAACAAAACTCAGCCACTTGCAAACCGTTAACGTAACCAAGTTCTAACCATACACACGAAGCGAAGCGCAACAGCATACATGCAACACTCACATTCTGCCATCTCTATAAACGCCAATGTTTGCTCAGGTGGTGTCTTGATTGGATACCTCATCGTCTAATCTTCACGCAACGCGCCCATCAGCCCATGAGAATGGTTCTTGATCAGTTCGTTCCATCCCATCCAGTCAAGGTGGATAGAGTACGGTGTTGACTTAGCCAGAGCAGCAACCCACGTATGAAAATGTCAAACCGAGTCCAAGCACTAATAACAACATGAACCCGAATCGATAAGTATATACAAGCCCTCCCCATACTCTCGTACGGGGTGTAAAAGATCATGCAGATTCGAACATGAAGGGAAACTCAAGCAATATTAGACATAACGTGAGATAAGGTTGGGTCATGAATTTTCTCGTTAGGTTTTAGGGTTGTGTTGTAAATGGGTGAGGGGCGATGGGTTTAAAATAAGGTTGGCTAAGATTAGTTTCTAAGAAGTCGCTTACTGTTACCTATGATCAGCAGATTTACGAGTGAAAATAAAGAAAATATGCCCACAAAATGCATGAGACAAAAATATATATGTATAGGGTAAGAACTTGTTTAAGAAGAAGATGTGTGAGTATATTTGGCAACAAAGAGAGATTTTTGTTAATTGAAATATAATATTTATGAGTAAGTTTGGCAATAAGGAGAGAAAACGTGTGAGTTATGTTTTAGGAAGGTATTAATTCGATTGATATATTGAGCATGAATTGTGGGCGTGTAAGTTGAATGAGAAGAAAAGAAAAGTACATCGTGTGTAGAAAATTATGGAAAGGAGCGTGTAGTATAAATGGGCTTTAATTCTCTTTTAATTGTGTTTTTTATTGGATCGGTTAAGTGATTGAATGATTGATCATATGACCGACATTTAAGGATTTGATTGGGTGAAGTTACAAGATTTGAAAGAAAGAGGGAAAAAAATAGAACGTGTGATGTTAATTATATGTAACAAGAATATAATTAGGTATACTATCTAGGCTAGTTTTATTATTAGTTATAATATATAGTTTGCAAAATGTTAATTGGCTTAAGTAAAGTTTTGAATTAATTATGAATGCGCAATTTAGAACTTAGGGTTTTTACGAGTTTCTATTTAGAGAATGAAAGTCGGGTCAAAGGTCACCGCTGACTAACCTGATCAGATGGCAGTTCTCACATCAAACCTAAACAAACTTGAGCTAGAAGATTTTGGTGTCCTAGTATCAAGCGTTTAGTTGGTCTAGAAATTCCTAGTCATGTATCGTTTATCTTCTTAGTTTTTATAGTCATGTATATCATAACTCTAGTTTTATTAAATGAAATTACATGCTACTTGCTATATTTCTGAGTATATGATTATGTTGTATAATTCATATCTCACTTTGGTGATAACATTATTTGTTATTCCACCATTTGCTGAATTTATTCATCAGCCAGAGGGATCCCTACAATTTGCCTAGACTGATCCCTACTAGGAGGGAACCGTGGGATCCGTGATATAGTAAACTATTTTTCTACTAACTTGGACCACATTTGCAGGAAATTGTGAATTATACTTTCTTTCTAACCTTTGTTTTGTAGTTATTCAACTTACACTTGAATACTTTGACACCCTAAAGCTAGGGGGAGCTTTGTGTCAAAGCAATACATTGCAAATTACTTGCAATATTAGATTTACATTTCTTGACATCCCTTTGCATAATTGCAATCATCAAGGGGGAGCACATTCGTCACTTAGACAAAATCTTTTGCAAACTTAGTTGCAAACAAACTAGCTTAGTATTACTTTCTTGACGCCCTTACATAGGGATGGACTCGTCAAGGGGAAGTTAAGACGAGATCCTTTCCCGTTACTTGCTCTCTAATTCTTCTTTTCACACGTTTTTCTTAAAAACATTGCGTTAGTTAACTTTCGAAGCTCTTTTTGTTTCGACAAAAAGGGGGAGAAGAAAGTAAAAACTACAAATTCAAACTTTTACTAATTTTAGCTTTTCCTTAAAATAATTTTATGTTTTGTCATCAACAAAAAGGGGAGATTGTTAATACAAATAAGCCGTAAAAACATTTATTTATATTTTACGATCTTCTAATGTTTTGTCAATAACAAACGTAAAATCATTTTAACGAAACAAATAAAATACGTAAATGGTTTGAACTACTAGTTTCTAACATATTCACATTTTCACATAAAACACTAAAACAAGTATAAGTGATTTTATGATTTAATATTACATATGTACAACAACTAGTGTTTACATATTTGGGTAAAATATACACATAACTAGTATGTAGTATATTGGGTAATATAAATGGGTAGAAACTTAAGTATCATAACCCATTGGGCAAATACATTAAATGTAGTTGGGTACAACCCAAAGCCCATGACCCGTGGAGCTTGACCCATAACCCATTGCATGACATCATGCTTATATCATATACGGATAATATCCATAACCCATGGTATTGACCCATACCCATGTGACTAGGTGCATTGCACTCAAGAGATACATTGTATCTAGCTAAAGACCCATGGATCAACCCATGACCCATGACCCATAACCAAAATACCCATGGGTAAAGAGGAGCGTCCCACGGATCCCTAGCTTTACGCTAGACGGATCCCTTGTGGAAGGGATCCGGGGAACAGTAGAAATTTTCCTCTATAAATAGTGATTCATTTCTTCATTGTTGCTCACCCCTTTCTAACATACTTTCCCCTTGAGTTAAAAACTCCCTAACCTCAGATCCAAGAGATCTATGTTTGTAGTTTTGTTTTTGTGTGATCTTCTAGGTTCCTCTTAAAGGCAAGATCACCACCTTTGAAGTCGAGCAAGCTCAAGTCCATGAGTTGCTATGCTTCCTCATCATCAAGACTACTGAAGTCTTCTTGTTGATGATTGTTTTTCTTTTCTAAGAAGTGTTGACGACAATTGTGAATGGTGTCTCAAGTGTCAAGACGAAGATATTAGTGACGGGTATCTATCGTCCATATCATAAGCACTTGTGGCAAGTGCTTAGAAGTCAAGACTAGAAGCATTAGTGAAGGGTGCTTAGAAGTCAAGACACAAGACATTAGTGAAGGGTGTCTTGAAGATCTAGTTAGAGGCATTAGTGAAAGGTTCCTTAGATGTACATTCGATATGGTGTGTTTCGATGTACAAGATAGATTAGTACTAGATCCAAGGATATTGATATCCTTGATGATGTTGTAAAAAGGAGTTGATCTCCTTTGGGATTAGTCGTTGGTGTAGTGTTGGGTAGTAGTTCCTCCATTGCCATGGAACTAGGTGCTTAGCCTAGTACCTAATAAAGGGTAGGCGACGTTGTGTAGGTGTGGTCCACCTTGGTGTGAAAGAACTAGGTACTTAGCCTAGTACCTGATAAAGGGTAGGCGACGTTGTGTAGGTGTGGTTCACCTTGGAGTGAAAGAACCCGGTGGTTAGCCTAGCACCAGAAAAAGGGTAGGCGACGTTGTGAAGGCTTCTCTGCCATAAGGTGATTGGTGTAGTTTTTACGAACTCTTGAGTAGGTGACTCGGGGAGTGGAGTAGGGCAAGGAAGGTTTCCTTGTAGCCGAAACACTATAAATACTCGCGTTGTGGTTTTGTGCTTCTTACTCTTATCTTTTCATTACATACCTTTATATGCTTGTTTATCAACATCCAACACACACATCCAAATAGATTGACATAAGTCGATCTAACTAGATTAAAGGAAGTTTTAATTGGCAAAACTATTCAACCCCCCTTCTAGTTTTCCACAAAAAGTATAAAAATTATTTTTATGCTTACTTGAAAATAGTTGATAAATGATGAGAACAAGAACGAATAAACCTGAATGATACTCCAAAACCAAATAATACTAATCTATTAACCCGAATCAACACTTGTAAACACTTGAAATGATCGAAACGATTTTTCTTTTCTTCTTCAGTTTTGGTTCGAACCAAAAGGAGAGCAAGAGAGCTTTTGCTATATTCTTGCAAGTAAAATATGATCTAGATGTCTTTCTTATTTCTAGTATAAAAAAGTCATTTGGTCATTTAAAGGATATGGCATTTTTGTGAATTTGGGAGTACAAATTTCAACAATATTAGGAAGGGTGTTTGTTCGGCTGATTTTGGGGAAAGGGCAGTATGGTGTAATTAATTTTCTTGTCTCTTTGTTTGAAAATATTTAAAATATATATATGTATAATAATATGGGTATTATTAATTGGGTACTGGTTAGAAATAAATTTTAGTGGAATAACGTCTAATGAAGTCAAAAAAAAATTATAACAATGTAATTTGTATAAGTATCGTGTGTTTAAATAATTATCGTTTCGTAATTACTTAATTTATCGTAAACATATATATTTAAGAAATATAGATAATAAATGAATTTGAAACACCAAGTAAAATAATTATACAATTTTTGTAACATTGTAATAAGTGTAAAAATATATTGAAACCATTGTTGGGAGTGTCGGGTATATTATTCATGATCAAAAATTGTGTGAAAGTGTATATTTATATAATAAATATAATTGAATGAATATGCCAACACGTGAATGACCTAATATGAAACTGATGATTCCGGAAATGTGTAGACAACTCTAGTCTATATGATGTGTACCAAATGATGTTTCGCTGTACACGATGTAACTCTCACATTACGCGTAGGTAATACTCGAAAAATAAATTTTCAGAAAATGATGAATAGTGCAAACTACGATAGTGAATAGTAACTTTTTCTAAAAATGAAAAGTGAATAACGGAGTTGAATAATGACTCAAAAATACGTGTTGGATTGCGTTTCATTGCATAAAATGCGACAAAATGAGAGTATAAAGAGTGGAAAATTAAAACGTGAACTTCCTTGAAGTTTTGTATTTCATTTACGTTTTAAACGTGAATTGAAATATTTTGGTTACACATTGAAAATTGGTTAACGTGTAAAATATGTTTTCAAGTGTGTTTTTATAAACGAAATATAAAAACATCAATATTGGTTTCAAAATGTGTTTATTAGACTAATACCATACTTTCTATTGGTCAGTTCGTGCGCGAGCTCGTGTTTTCGATAAACTGAGATAACTTCTTGTGTGAGTTTGAAAACTCATAAGTGGTCTATTAAATCTAAAAATATGCATTTTCTGAAAATCATGAATAGTTTAAGTGGTTCCAGTGTGCGGGATAACTTCCCTTATTTATATCCACTGAGCTAATTCTTGCTCAAAAACGTTCAGGTAATAATAAATAATAATTTATTATTAAATTTAAAATATGGAAATTTACCGATTGTCACAGTCTCCCCGTCTTACAAGGAAATTCGTCCTCGAATTTCAGTTTGAGTTACTCGATAGAGTTTGAGTGTTTTGACAATCGGGATACAGTTATACTCCAACTGTTTGACTTCCCGACTCATGGTTTTGATAGGTTCTAACATTTCATCAATGTGAATTTCCTCCAAGGAAATGATGTTCAGTCTAGGTGCACTCCTAGAGTCAATTCTATTACCTCATTCCTCAAGGTTTTTGTTACTGAGGGATATCTGAACAACGTACTACTTGTAGTTGATCATGACATGATATATTTGTTGGTCATTCCATTTGAATGATGACGTCAAAATGTCATGTTCTGTTGTGTAATTAAAATGATAGTGTGGGTTACTAGTAAGCTTCAGGTTTCCTCTAGAAGGATGGTGTTGATTCCTACTTGTAATTCATTGGTTGACTTAATGATGTACTTTACACCCAAAGTACTTGATGATGAGGTTTCTCAGAACTAGAAAAGTTACGGGGAGAAACAGAGAGTTAGGTAGTTGGTCTCTGTGAATAGTCTGGAGTTGTAACTCTTAATAGGTTGTCCTAAGACGGTTTATGGTGTGGTTTGTCTCCTCGGTTTTAGTATGTAGTATGAGATAAGATTGTATTCAAGTGATCAACTTGTGTAGAAATCTATTTGATTTCTGTGGTTACTAGGATGAAGGTTCGTAAGTCGTATTCCTTCTGACTGTGAGAATGGTTGTGCGCGGCATTAGGTTCTGATGATTGCCAGAGGCTGTTTGTTTCGACAGTCAAATCCTTTTGAAATCGAAAGGAGTAAAGTAAGGTTAGGTATTTCTATAGTTGAGTTGCGTACAACTCTTAAGGTGGTTACCGTAGGTAACCTTGTTGGTTGATTTTATGCTTGTTGGTAGATTGCCTTATGATGGCTAGTTGGTGTCACCCGTCCTTTCGGATTTGGATGCTGTGAAGATAGAAAGTCTTGACTTTGATCAAGTTTTCGGAAGAGAATTTACTGAATGTAGAGAAAGTTGATGAACTTCAGCTTTTGTAAAGAAAAACTTGTTAAATAAAGTTTTAAGTGACAACACAAAATCGGTTCCAAGCTGGAGGTTTACATGTCCTCTATGCGAGTTCAGAAATTGTTTCTTAACCACAAATAATTCTAACACCTCAGCTTTTGTAGATGATGAATCAGTTTGCTCCTTAGCAATCCCATTCAAATGTTTATTGTTTGTTGTAAAGTGTTCCAAAGGTTTTGCCTTGTGAGTAAAGGAAAGTCATTCCTCGAATAGTTGGTGATGAATCCCCATTCCTTAATAAAGCGTGGAGTAGAAGAGATTGTGACGGGGTAGGATTTTGACAGATACACATTATACAATAATGCGGGGGTTGTTATATGAAAAGTTTGTGTACTTGCACAAAAAGTTTGCAGCACCCGAAGTTTTTAACAAGAATTTACTTCAAACATAATTCCAGTGTAACTACTCTCAGTATTGCAAAATTCACCTCTGAGCCGGACATAGGTGATCAGGCTATGTCCCACTGTCCCTGGTCGAATATAGATGATCAGTCTATATTTAACCCAGGTTCAATGAATTTTGAAATGCTCAACTCAGTTATACTAATAGTATGTTCCAATGCTTTTAAAAATTGTTTTGAAAGATTAAGATAAGTGACCAAATTCGAGGTCGAATAATAAGTTCATATAGAACGTGGAGAGTATCCAAACTCGAGGGTGCATGATAACTTCATGTAAAAGAAGGCATAACCATGAGGTTACAAGCCACTATATAGTAGGGTTAACACAATCTTGTGTTTGTGAGTATAAGCGAGTGGGGTAAGACATAGTCTGTGACAAAATGGGTATATATGTGGGTAAGTATATAGGAAATACTTAAAGTATATAGTATGTGTCAAGTAAATAAAGTTTAGCATATAGCAGAGTAATGACACAAAGTTTCGTTAAATAAACAGCAAGTAAATAGTGAGCATAATGTACAATCATGCTAAGTAAAGTAGTGAGCAAGGCAGACTGGCATGTGTTTGGTCATAGGTAAAGTTTTTCGTAAAAATGATTATAGTTTAGGACTTATTTGCGCCTAGTTCCCTATAACCAAAGCTCTGATAACAATCTGTAACACCCTCAAAAACCGAGGGCGCCACTCAATTGGCATCATAACACAGGTAATAAAGAACGGATAATAAAACCCGTTTAAAAACTTTTATTAATAAGATAATAAAGTTTACAAAAGTTTAATTATTGCGGAAATATAGCCCGTTAATAAAAAGTAGTCCCAAATATATCAGTGTAGTCTATGACCATGCCATGTCAAGCCCTGCCTTGACATCGTCATACTTTAGAATCAAAACCTGAGAAAACATGCTAAAAAGGTCAGTTATAAAGCTGGTGAGTTCATAAGTTTATAGTAAAGCATTAAAGTAAACAAGTTTGTTTTATGGACAAAAGTGTGCTCGATACACCGCGTGTAAGGAGTCTTCCAATAAAAGTGGTTGTGTCTATTACTCGAACTCTAAGTTCATGTTACGAAGCTACAACAGTTCTGCATGTCTGTCAGTAGCATGTCGATATGTTTATGGTGCCCTTAGCAAGTGTGTATTCCCATCAACACTTGAGTTCCGACATGGTATACGTCCGGAGACAAGTTGGCGCTACCAACCCGGACGGAGGCGTTACCCTCAATAGATCTATTTATAACATTCGCGCTCCCCGCAGAGATTAATGGTACATGACAGGCGGGCAAGTGGGAAATAAGTTTCCTTAGGCTTCGCCGTAATAGTGGTTTACACAAGAGTTTCAATACATAAAAATAGTTGTTGTCCATAGAGTATTTGCGTAAAAGCAATAAATCATCAAGTGTTTGCATAACAGCAATAGTTAATAAAGTGGTTTGCACGAAAGCAGTAGTTCATAAGGTGTTTGCATGCAAGCAATATCATTCATAAAGTGTTTGCATAAAAGCAGTTGTTAACCATATAGTTTGCATAAAAGCGATGGTTATTTATAAAATGTTTGCGTAAAAGCAATTATCATTCATAAAGAGTTTGCATGTTTCTCACCCCAAAACAGTTACAAAACATGTAAAGTAGGGGTTATGAACTCACCTCAGCAATAAGTAATATGATACAAGTAAGTGTGCACGGGAAACTATGCTCGATACCCTAGCCGCAACCTAAAGTAATAATGTGTTTTAGGTAATGCAATAATGTCATGTATGCATTTTATGAAAGTTATATCACCCCTACATGTTTATTTGTAAACTTAGTTATAAAATAGAATCGTTACTTAATATTTCTTAGCGATAGCCAAAATATAATATTTTTGGACTTTTAGTAAGTACGTATCGTAACTACGATATGAAGGTTTCTATAATATATATTTTGAAAAGTTTCCGACTCTACCAATATATATATATATATATATATATATATATATATATATATATATATATATATATATATATATATATATATATATATATATATATATATATATATTTTGAAAAGTTTCCGACTCTACCAATATATATATATATATATATATATATATATATATATAATGCTACTGCGTTTATTTAGTCCGTTTTGCCTGAAACGATCGGTAAGACCTCCAAAAATGACATTTAGCATTTCTGACAGCTTTTGATAAAAACTGTGAATAGTGTTTTCATATAGTTTTCGACCAAAAATTAAAAGTGTCAAAACTCCCTCGTTTTAACTCCGTTTTCAAAGTTCTACCTATCCTCGCGAAGGTATTTAAGTATACTACAACATATTCAGGTTTCGAGAACTCGGTATATCTTTTAAAGCGTGGTTTTACCGTGATGAAAATCTGGACACCACACTATTAAATTTTCTGAAAATAGTTATCGACAATATATTTAGAAAACTCGTATCTTATTCGTTACAAATCCGTTTTAATCCATTCAAATGACCACGTTTTCGTTTAAAAATGTATTTTCTATTTCTTTGATTAAAACTTGTAAAAATAATTTGATTTTCTAAAAGTTAGAAATTTGGGCAGCGCTTCCGCGCCTATTTTTAAATAATCAATTTTTCTATTCTAAATCCCTTCAAATCAACACCAAATTTATCCTAACTCTTCCACCAATTTTTCCAACATATATATAGTTCAAAGATAAAAATAACATCATAATAAAAAAAAAGTGAAAAACTCCAAGAATTAACTATATAGTTTATAGAGTTAATTATAATTCATGATAACACTTTTATAACAAAAGATTATATAAATCAAAGTAAAATGTTTCAAGACTTGTTATTAATCACTTGTCATCCAATAATTTTGTAACACT
Organism: Chrysanthemum seticuspe; assembly: GCA_019973895.1. Taxonomy (NCBI): domain Eukaryota; kingdom Viridiplantae; phylum Streptophyta; class Magnoliopsida; order Asterales; family Asteraceae; genus Chrysanthemum; species Chrysanthemum seticuspe. The sequence goes on from BPTQ01000004.1 coordinate 100,321,374, forward strand.
CATATTAACTTTATTTCATCATGAAAATTCACAAACATGATCATGGGTGATATATGTAATTTATGAGTTTAAATGAACATTTAAACTCAATAATAACATAATTATGTATAATAAATACATAAAATGCATAATGAAAAGTATAAAATTTATTTTTATGCTTACTTGAAAATAGTTGATAAATGAGGAGAACAAGAACGAATAAACCCGAACGATACTCCAAAACCCAATAATACTAATCTATTAACCCGAATCTACACTTGTAAACACTTGAAATGATCGAAACGATTTTTCTTTTCTTCTTCAGTTTTGGTTCGAACCAAAAGGAGAGTAAGAGAGCTTTTGCTATATTCTTGCAAGTAAAATATGATCTATATGTCTTTCTTATTTCTAGTATAAAAAAGTCATTTGATCAATTAAAGGATATGGCATTTTTGTAAATTTAGGAGTACAAATTTCAACAATATTAGGAAGGGGTGTTTGTTCGGCTGATTTTGGGGAAAGGGGAGTATGGTGTAATTAATTTTCTTGTCTCTTTGTTTGAAAATATCTAAAATATATATATATGTATAATAATATGGGTATTATTAATTAGGTACCGAGTTAGCTAGGAATAAATTTTAGTGGAATAAAGTGTAATGAAGTCATAAAAATTATAAAAATGTAATTTGTATAAGTATCGTGTGTTTAAATAATTATCGTTTCGTAATTACTTAATTTATCGTAAACATATATATTTAAGAAATATAGATAATAAATGAATTTGAAACACCAAGTAAAATAATTATACAATTTTTGTAACATTGTAATAAGTGTAAAAATATATTGAAACCATTGTTGGGAGTGTCGGGTATATTATTCATGATCAAAAATTGTGTGAAAGTGTATATTTATATAATAAATATAATTGAATGAATATGCCAACACGTGAATGACCTAATATGAAACTGATGATTCCGGAAATGTGTAGACAACTCTAGTCTATATGATGTGTACCAAATGATGTTTCGCTGTACGCGATATAACTCTCACATTACGCGTAGGTAATACTCGAAAAATAAATTTTCAGAAAATGATGAATAGTGCAAACTACGATAGTGAATAGTAACTTTTTCTAAAAATGAAAAGTGAATAACGGAGTTGAATAATAACTCAAAAATACGAGTTGGATTTCGTTTCATTGCATAAAATGCGACAAAATGAGAGTATAAAGAGTGGGAAATTAAAACGTGAACTTCCTTGAAGTTTGGTATTTCATTTACGTTTTAAACGTGAATTGAAATATTTCGGTTACACATTGAAAATTGGTTAACGTGTAAAATATGTTTTCGAGTGTGTTTTTATAAACGAAATATAAAAACATCAATATTGGTTTCAAAATGTGTTTATTAGACTAATACCATACTTTCTATTGGTTGGTTCGTGCGCGAGCTCGTGTTTTCGATAAAGTGAGATAACTTATCGTGTGAGTTTGAAAACTCATAAGTGGTCTATTAAATCTAAAAATATGCATTTTCTGAAAATCATAAATAGTTTAAGTGGTTCCAGTGTGCGGGATAACTTCCCTTATTTATATCCACTGAGCTAATGCTTGCTCAAAAACGTTTAGGTAATAATAAATAATAATTTATTATTAAATTTAAAATATGGAAATTTACCGATTGTCACATAGGGTAAGCCTCGGGAATTGATATCGTTTTCTAGGTGAATAGGAATGCTAGTGAGAAGTTACTACGCTAAGGTTAGGGTTGAGGAAGATTATTTTTTTATCTTTTTTATATTTTTTTGGAAATTGAAAGGTACGAATCTCGGGGTATTGGATTTGGGGGGTTGGTATTTCTACCGATTACTCTACTTATCTAATTATCTAATCTAAGGTGAGTGTAGTCTATGTCTATTGTTGTGTGCTCTTATGATGATTAAAAATGTGTTTACTTAGATGCTATTACTCCCTATTTATCTCCTATTGATGGTTGAATTGTCACGTCCTTATTCTTAACTTGTTGTGTCTTCTAAGGTCGTAGGGTATGCGTTTATCCCTAACTCTTTAAGTATACCTTAAGGTTATTGCCTGTGAAATCTCTAGGATTCATAAACTAACTCTAAGTATTATAAACTAATGTTCACAAATGTTACTTAAGCATTAAAAACACAACGGATGACCTATCGCAATACTAGGTCAATCACAATTAAGATAAGAGACAACCAATCAATATTCAATACCTAGGTTTCATAGATCTAAGCAAACACACAAGTAAATTAGCCGGACATGGAAAACATGCAAGCATACACACAAACAATTGAAGACATAATTGAATTAATGAAGTAAATCACTTATCTTGTTGTAAAATAGGGTATGGAACCCTAAGATACTGCCCAAGACAGCCTATGTTCGGTTTAGGTTTTACTCCATAAAACTACCTCTCTAAAATACTGAAAATTCGAATTCTATATATAGAGTTACAATATGCGACGGCGTCACTCTTTAATTGTGACGCCGTCGGGTCGCCGCCATTAGGGTTTCGTCTTGGCTACATCAACTCTGTGACGGCGTCACCTTATGCTCGTGACGCCGTCAGCTTCAACCTCTGACGCCGTCGGGATTAAATCTAGGCCGTCTGAGTTGTGACGCCCTACTTTTTTAAAACCTGATGTCGTCACTTGTAAAATAGCAATTTGCTCTCGGAGTCGTCTCAAAGTGTGTCGCGACGGCGTCGCAATTAAGCCGTGACACCGTCCCCTTCAATTTCAGCAGCTTGAGTGTCTCGATCCTTGACTTTGGCCATTTTCTTCGTATATTCGCGCCTTTTCATCCGAATAAGTGTCATTCCAGCAATTTGCCTTCAAGAGACCTAAAAAGTGAAAATGAATGAAATTAAGTAGTAATGGATACAAAAGTGATCAATTAAGGGCTTAAATGACCCCTCAAAAGTGTACCTTTTAAATCCTTATCAAATATCCCTACACTTGGTATTTGTTTGTCCTCAAGCAAATGTGCTTTTAGCCAATTAATTTATAAGTTAGGGGTCATGAAGCATTAGTTTAGAACAATTCACAACACATATAAGCCCCGCAAAAGTCATAACAAGCACGAAAATTACATACTAGCACCTCACAAGTGGTGTTTGGATACTCTCATCTCTCGGGTGTATATGAAATATATCAAGTTGGAAATGGAAGATAAACACTCATTAACCAGTCCTAGTACATAGATTACCATAGGCTTGATACTAGATCAAACCTCCATCGCTTTGGCGTAAGCACCTAGGAAAAACTATCCAAGAGGTCTTTTAAAGGGTTGTAACGTTAGGCTTACGGTAGAGAAACAAAAGGTTTGGTGGGATAGGTGATTTAGTGGTGGCAAGTCAAAAATCTTTATGTTACAAGCATGAGAAGAATGGCGTTGCTAAGCCAAGACTCGACACTCTAAACTCTAGATAAATTGAAACAAACGAACATAAATTTAAAGATAGATGTAGGATGGTAGCCCGTATGTTTTTTTTTTCTTTTCTTTTTACACTCTATTTTTTTCCTTCTCTTTTTTCTATTTTTTCGATTTCTTTTTCATACACTTTTACTCTACTATCCTCTACGATAACATCAAACTAATAGGGATTTATAGGCACATCCCTACACTTGAGTTTTTATTACTCTAACACTAATTTGACCCGAATTGAAAAGATCAAAACACTTGGAGTATATTATTACGCAAATAAAGAGAATTTGAATTTAACGTTCCTTCCCGTCATTTCATAAAATTTAACTTTTCCCATGAGTCCCAATCGTCCCAAAACTGTGTACAAAGGATATGACTCGACTTAGAAACTTATGCAAGCAACTAGATAATTGAACTAAGGGTTTAGTATGATAATAATAAGGCACTAAAAGTGAGTGCATACAAGGTAGGCTAAGGCGATTTGGGTGTACATTTGGGGGTGGATTGTAAACAATGCTCTTCATTGATATTCCGGAAAACCGAAACATCACGAGAACCGCGAAAAGGATAGGCTCTGAGGGGTTAACTAGGGGTATCGTGTGTAACCACTCGTAAATTTCCCTACCAATTTTTCGCGACTATATTTTTTTCTTTTGTTACGAACTTTAAACGCGATAAGTCACGGGATATTTTTCCACCTCGACCTCGATAATAAAAACTTTATAAAATAAGTATATAAATAAACTTTTATATTTTTATCTCGTACCGTGCCTCTATGCCCAACCCGACCCGATCCAATTCATTTTATTTTATTTATTCATTTATTATTCTTTTTTCTCTTTGGGCTCTCGTTTAAACGCAAGTCCAACCGACTCGCATATGGAAACATTTCTCAACAGTGATACATTTATTTTCATTACATAATCGATCACAACTCATCTATTTAAATTGGTAAAAAGTCAATTTAACAAGCATGGTATTTAGAAAATATGGATACAGAATGAGTAAAAGAGTCAAATTATTTTATAGTATGGTAGAATTAGAGATGATTATCTAGACCTTAAACTAAGGATCATAAATTTGTTACTATATTTTTCTTTGAGACAGTAACGTGGCATCAAAACAAAACAAAACAAACATCACAACTATTAGAATACATTCAGTAATAACTAATGAGTTTTTTTTTTTTTTTTTTTTTTTTTTATTTGTCACGTCTAAATAAATATTAAGATCAAGTAAAGATGTTTGTTTAGATAAACAGAACTAGAGAAACATAAAAGTGGATGTAGTAAGTAATGTATAATTCTGTTTCACATTAACTATGTAATATTAAGGGGGGCTGAGAGTTGTTTCGATGAATTTATCGACTCTTAAAATTCATTGTCAGTCATTCGGCTGTGTTTCTAAGACCCGAGCATGTAGACAATGATGACACAAGCTAGATACAGCAAAACTGAACAAATAGGTCATCGATAGGTCATAACGTTGGTCTAGCTAGGTCCTTGATGTAGAAGATATTTGGTCCTATAAACTGATTATGTTAAACTTCTTTTATTAAAGAAAGGAAAATGTGATTAGAGTTATATATGCTGCTAAAGTTTTGATACAACCATGGCCAGATGTATACACGCTGCTTCCCTTTATCCACCTCAAACTTGCTAGAAAAACGACCACATGTATTTTTGAGAACCTAATTGATACATATAACAAATAAAGGAGACAAGTCTTTTCTTCTTTCCTTTCTTGTACAGTCAACGAGGCACAAAAAGGGCAAAAGCACAAGAAAGCCTTTGGTCTTCATCACATGCATATATATGTTAATAACTAAAGTAACAAATGACATTTCCTTTTTCTGTGAACCCACGTGAATACAAGACAAACCTTCAACCCACCTGCTACTCTTCTTGCCCCCAAAAATCGCTTCCCTCTCTTCCCCCTCCTCTGCATACGCTTCATCCACCTCCAATAATGGTAAACCTTTCAAACAACCTTCTCACCTCCAAGGACAACCCTAACCATTCTTGAATCCATCCTTGGCTTTATCCATGGAAGACATCGACAAACTTACGGCCCCATTGTCCTTCTTGGACCACGAATTGAAGATGATATCAAGGGGAGCCACGTGAAGACCATGCTCATATCCTTCTATATAAACAAACATATAAACTCACACATTGAACTCACAAACTCACTACTCTCACATCAAAAGTTCACTCAAAGACTCACCCTCTCACTATATACATCGTCCACTGTGGTAAATCGAGCAAGAATAGAAAACACAAGGCTTGGTCATAAGGGTCGAGGGAGTTGTTTGAGCACATTCACTTCTTTCGAATCTCGTCACCACCCTTTGGGTGCCGTAAGTTCCTTGTTACTCACTTTCGATTCACTTCCTCGTTTTAACTTTTATATCTCACGAACACATAAAGATGCTTCCATGTATACAAGTTGGTTTTTGTTGTTTGAAATCTTGTGTGACACATTTAAAACTCGCATTATACTCTTGTATTCTTTTGGTTCCTACTTCGACCAACATTCACATACATGATTATTTTGAGCCTTGTGTCGAAACCAAACCAACACCGAACACTATCGAGCCCAAAAGCTTAGTCGAGCTTATTAGTAATAAGCCGAAGCTCGTTTGGTTCCTTTCTCATAAACACGAGCTTATTCATAATTTTAAATAAGGCAAAAATGAAAGGCTTGAGTTGGCTGCAAAACTAATTTGAAAAACATCAAATACAAAGAATGCATGCATATAGCGAACTCAGTGTTCACTGAGTGAACTTCTACTAACAAGTTGGAACGCAGAATGTAAACTATAAGGTTAAATACACTGTATAATTAAACACAAATAAGCCTTGTGGCACACTGGTTGGGACGTTTGGCTTGTGAGCAAGAGGTCCCAAGGTCGAGCCACAAAAGTGGCAGTTTTTACATTTTCTTTTTTTACTTTTGCAACTTTAACATCTTGACAGTTTCAGCCCCTCCAATTGTAACCACTTAACATTTTTCTTAATAATGTTTATAAGTTTTCTAACTTACATTAATTGTTACACTTTCAACCCTCCAACTTTAACTCACTTAATATTTTTCCTTTAAAACATTTATAAGATTGTAACTTGTATAGTTTTTACAACTTTAACCTTTCAAAGTTGAACACTTTAACACTTTTCATCCTAAACCTTTATAAGATTAATTAACTTATATTATTGTATCACTTTTCGTTAAATAAATATGTTTAACACGTGTTTTATTCAACGACTTCATCCCCGTAAACTATAAAATATTATATTTTTCTAAATATATTATTTTCCCACAACTCCGATAAATATATATGGTATATATATTTTAACACCTCGAAACCTAACAAACTTAATAAATACAAGTCGATATTCGAACCAACTTTTATACGAAAGTTTCGTATGCGTTTTTATTTCACATCTATTCCAAGAGCCAATACTTACAAAACATTTTGAAATTATTTTAACGTGAACTCTGCCACACAAGCAACATTAAACACAACCACTTGTAAACACTTAAATTTATTCACACACTTCGAGTCGTGTGTACACAAAACTGCAAACTGAGTCTTGCCATCTCATTATTAGGTTCCGGTTAGGAGCCACTGCTATATCACACTTGATCTCTTTGTGCTTTATTCACCGAACTGCTAAGGTGAGTTTATAGCCCCACTTTTACTCTTATTTACTTGCTTTATAAAACTATGGGGTGAGAAACATGCAAAACTCTTTTCGGACCTGAAACTGAAAACACTATTACGTGAAACAACCTTGAATCCCAACTATGCTACCGTTAGTTCCCTTTGGGGAGGCGCGATTGTTATGAATAGATCTATTGGGGATGACACCCCCGTTCGAGTTTGACCGGATAGGAAAACATCGGGCGTATATCATATCGTATTGATTGAGTGTACTGGAAATACACTTGCTGGGCTTTTATTTATCATGCTTCTAGATGCATGCACACTGTCGTAGTTTCGGTCGCATGAACTTGGTACTAGCGTAATAGCCTTTTTGCATATAGTGTCATTCACGGAGATGCTATATGTGCAACTGTGGTCCAACTTGATTTCCGAAACTTAAACGTATGAACTCACCAACCTTTGTGTTGACATTTTAGCATGTTTTTCTCAGGTTTACTTATTGGCGTGGGCAATGGCAAAGGCATTCGTTGAAGACTGGCATCCGAAGTGTTTTCAAACATTCTAATACAATTTTAATGGGACAACACATATTTTTATGGGCTTTACTTCCGCACTTTAAAACAATGATGTAAAACTATTTCTTAAATTAATATATCTTTTGAAAATGGAATAGAATTTCCATTCTTTATTACCTTGTGTCGTGTATATTGATTTAGTAGCACCCCATGACCCGAACGCTTCCGCTGTGAAATTTTGGGGGTGTTACAGATTGGTATTCAGAGCCAAGGTTATAGAGAATTAGGTATTTTTCAAAAACTAAACTATAACCAAATTTTCCTAAAAACACTTCAACACCGCCACAGCTGCCGATGTCTGCCATGCCTTGCCTACTATTACACGATATAGTCGTGCTATGTGTTACTGCTATATTTTAGGTTCGTATAAGCTCTCATTTGAATTAAATTAATTATTTCTCAAAATCATTAAGTTTCTTAATTAACTCACATTTAAACTTTAAGGCTGTTCTTGTTTGATTGGGTCGCGAAGTTTAAATGAGAATAATGTTGATGTAACAAACTGAATGAGATTAAGGAATAATTAATTTAAAGAGAGTGTAGAGTAGACTACGAATGCTTATACTTGTTACATATCTATGTTAAACTGCGTAACATGCCCACTATTACAATATCGCACTATGCTATGCTCCCATAACTGTTTCTACGTTATTTCTGTATGTAACGTACAACTCGTCACTATATCGACCTCTACGTTATTTATGTATGTAACGTACAACTCGTCACTGTATCGACCTCTGCGTAACGTACAACTCATCATTGTATCAACCTCGACGTTATTTCTTTATGTAACGTACAACTCATCACTGCTTCTATGTTATTTCTTTATGTAACATATAACTACTTGATTCTCGCACACGTATTTAAACCATCTCTGTCACTGGTCACGATCTCTTATGGCACTCTTATGCTCTATCCTTCATAACCTCATACCACCCTGTTCTTTTTGTTTTGAACTAAACTATACTCTTTTATGAAACCACGTTGTATTCCGTTTAACGAATCCATCATCTGTTGTTCACTTATCGCCTCACGTCACCGAATCTTTCTTGAACGACTAGCCTCTTTTCCACGTCACATTTTAAGAGTATATACTCACATCTTATCACTGTATCGACCTCGATATTCTCGCATCTTAAACCACGAGGACGTGGTTTCTTTTAAGGGATAGGTACTGTAACCACTCGTAAATTTCCCTACCAATTTTTCGCGACTATATTTTTTTCTTTCGTTACGAACTTTAAACGCGATAAGTCACGGGATATTTTTCCACCTCGACCTCGATAATAAAAACTTTATAAAATAAGTATATAAATAAACTTTTATATTTTTATCTCGTACCGTGCCTCTATTCCCAACCCGACCCGATCCAATTCATTTTATTTTATTTATTCATTTATTATTCTTTTTTCTCTTTGGGCTCTCGTTTAAACGCAAGTCCAACCGACTCGCATATGGAAACATTTCTCAACAGTGATACATTTATTTTCATTACATAATTGATCACAACTCATCTATTTAAATTGGTAAAAAGTCAATTTAACAAGCATGGTATTTAGAAAATATGGATACAGAATGAGTAAAAGAGTCAAATTATTTTATAGTATGGTAGAATTAGAGATGATTATCTAGACCTTAAACTAAGGATCATAAATTTGTTACTATATTTTTCTTTGAGACAGTAACGTGGCATCAAAACAAAACAAAACAAACATCACAACTATTAGAATACATTCAGTAATAACTAATGAGTTTTTTTTTTATTTTATTTGTCACGTCTAAATAAAAATTAAGATCAAGTAAAGATGTTTGTTTAGATAAACAGAACTAGAGAAACATAAAAGTGGATGTAGTAAGTAATGTATAATTCTGTTTCACATTAACTATGTAATATTAAGGGGGGCTGAGAGTTGTTTCGATGAATTTATCGACTCTTAAAATTCATTGTCAGTCATTCGGCTGTGTTTCTAAGACCCGAGCATGTAGACAATGATGACACAAGCTAGATACAGCAAAACTGAACAAATAGGTCATCGATAGGTCATAACGTTGGTCTAGCTAGGTCCTTGATGTAGAAGATATTTGGTCCTATAAACTGATTATGTTAAACTTCTTTTATTAAAGAAAGGAAAATGTGATTAGAGTTATATATGCTGCTAAAGTTTTGATACAACCATGGCCAGATGTATACACGCTGCTTCCCTTTATCCACCTCAAACTTGTTAGAAAAACGACCACATGTATTTTTGAGAACCTAATTGATACATATAACAAATAAAGGAGACAAGTCTTTTATTCTTTCCTTTCTTGTACAGTCAACGAGGCACAAAAAGGGCAAAAGCACAAGAAAGCCTTTGGTCTTCATCACATGCATATATATGTTAATAACTAAAGTAACAAATGACATTTCCTTTTTCTGTGAACCCACGTGAATACAAGACAAACCTGCAACCCACCTGCTACTTTTCTTGCCCCCAAAAATCGCTTCCCTCTCTTCCCCCTCCTCTGCATACGCTTCATCCACCTCCAATAATGGTAAACCTTTCAAACAACCTTCTCACCTCCAAGGACAACCCTAACCATTCTTGAATCCATCCTTGGCTTTATCCATGGAAGACATCGACAAACTCACGGCCCCATTGTCCTTTTTGGACCACGAATTGAAGGTGATATCAAGGGGAGCCACGTGAAGACCATGCTCATATCCTTCTATATAAACAAACATATAAACTCACACATTGAACTCACAAACTCACTACTCTCACATCAAAAGTTCACTCAAAGACTCACCCTCTCACTATATACATCGTCAACTGTGGTAAATCGAGCAAGAATAGAAAACACAAGGCTTGGTCATAAGGGTCGAGGGAGTTGTTTGAGCACATTCACTTCTTTCGAATCTCGTCACCACCCTTTGGGTGCCGTAAGTTCCTTGTTACTCACTTTCGATTCACTTCCTCGTTTTAACTTTTATATCTCACGAGCACATAAAGATGCTTCCATGTATACAAGTTGGTTTTTGTTGTTTGAAATCTTGTGTGACACATTTAAAACTCGCATTATACTCTTGTATTCTTTTGGTTCCTACTTCGACCAACATTCACATACATGATTATTTTGAGCCTTGTGTCGAAACCAAACCAACACCGAACACTATCGAGCCCAAAAGCTTAGTCGAGCTTATTAGTAATAAGCCAAAGCTCGTTTGGTTCCTTTCTCATAAACACGAGCTTATTCATAATTTTAAATAAGGCAAAAATGAAAGGCTTGAGTTGGCTGCAAAACTAATTTGAAAAACATCAAATACAAAGAATGCATGCATATAGCGAACTCAGTGTTCACTGAGTGAACTTCTACTAACAAGTTGGAACGCAGAATGTAAACTATAAGGTTAAATACACTGTATAATTAAACACAAATAAGCCTTGTGGCACACTGGTTGGGACGTTTGGCTTGTGAGCAAGAGGTCCCAAGGTCGAGCCACAAAAGTGGCAGTTTTTACATTTTCTTTTTTTACTTTTGCAACTTTAACATCTTGACAGTTTCAGCCCCTCCAATTGTAACCACTTAACATTTTTCTTAATAATGTTTATAAGTTTTCTAACTTACATTAATTGTTACACTTTCAACCCTCCAACTTTAACTCACTTAATATTTTTCCTTTAAAACATTTATAAGATTGTAACTTGTATAGTTTTTACAACTTTAACCTTTCAAAGTTGAACACTTTAACACTTTTCATCCTAAACCTTTATAAGATTAATTAACTTATATTATTGTATCACTTTTCGTTAAATAAATATGTTTAACACGTGTTTTATTCAACGAATTCATCCCCGTAAACTATAAAATATTATATTTTTCTAAATATTTTATTTTCCCACAACTCCGATAAATATATATGGTATATATATTTTAACACCTCGAAACCTAACAAACTTAATAAATACAAGTCGATATTCGAACCAACTTTTAGACGAAAGTTTCGTATGCGTTTTTATTTCACATATATTCCAAGAGCCAATACTTACAAAACATTTTGAAATTATTTTAACGTGAACTCTGCCACACAAGCAACATTAAACACAGCCACTTGTAAACACTTAAATTTATTCACACACTTCGAGTCGTGAGTACACAAAACTGCAAACTGAGTCTTGCCATCTCATTATTAGGTTCCGGGTAGGAGCCACTGTTATATCACACTTGATCTCTTTGTGCTTTATTCACCGAACTGCTAAGGTGAGTTTATAGCCCCACTTTTACTCTTATTTACTTGCTTTATAAAACTATGGGGTGAGAAACATGCAAAACTCTTTTCGGACCTGAAACTGAAAACACTATTACGTGAAACAACCTTGAATCCCAACTATGCTACCGTTAGTTCCCTTTGGGGAGGCGCGATTGTTATGAATAGATCTATTGGGGATGACACCCCCGTTCGAGTTTGACCGGATAGGCAAACATCGGGCGTATATCATATCGTATTGATTGAGTGTACTAGAAATACACTTGCTGGGCTTTTATTTATCATGCTTCTAGATGCATGCACACTGTCGTAGTTTCGGTCGCATGAACTTGGTACTAGCGTAATAGCCTTTTTGCATATAGTGTCATTCACGGAGATGCTATATGTGCAACTGTGGTCCAACTTGATTTCCGAAACTTAAACCTATGAACTCACCAACCTTTGTGTTGACATTTTAGCATGTTTTTCTCAGGTTTACTTATTGGCGTGGGCAATAGCAAAGGCATTCGTTGAAGACTGGCATCCGAAGTGTTTTCAAACATTCTAATACAATTTTAATGGGACAACATATATTTTTATGGGCTTCACTTCCGCACTTTGAAACAATGATGTAAAACTATTTCTTAAATTAATATATCTTTTGAAAATGGAATAGAATTTCCATTCTTTATTACCTTGTATCGTGTATATTGATTTAGTAGCACCCCATGACCCGAACGCTTCCGCTGTGAAATTTTGGGGGTGTTACATCGTGTACTAAAGATGAGTACAACGCAAGTGTGTGGGGGAATTACTCAACCGATGTGGAAGAAGTAATTATAATACGGGTATCAAACAAGGGTTATCCTAATGCCTCTTATCATTTAGTTATTCCTAACTACACAAGTGTAGTCTCACTAGCGATCTCGGAATGCATCACAAAACAAGTTCTAGAATCTATTATACTACCGGTACACTCTCGAAGCATTAAAGTAGAATGCTTTAATTCTAACAAATCTAAGGGCGATCCTCACATTTTTGGTGAAATTTAAGTGGTAAAGGGTTTTTTTTTGCTAGTCATATAACTTCCTATTCATGAGACGCTTTATTAAGACTAATGGCCCACTCCTACATGTCATGAAAAATTTTAAATTTGGTGCCAAAATTACCCTAACCGATATTTATCATGGTTTATTAAACAAATGAAATTGGACAAGGCTAATAGTCAAGGATAAGCATAGTTTCAAAGTTCCCGTTTTATTTTCTCTCCCTACACTTAAACTGAACATTGTCCCCAATGTTCCCCGAAAGTATCAAAGTTATGATAATGGAAGGTAATTAAAAATGAAGGAAACTAGTACTCCCCTGATTAGCTCGGTAGGATCCGTGTGAAGTAGTGGTTATATCTTTCTTCAAGAAGAGCGTTTGCGTGAAAGGCTCCTTCCAATCTTATGTATCTTCTTCTTGATAAATTAAACCTGCACACTTGAAGAAAACAAACGAAACCTTCGCGTAAAATCGGCGGTAACAATATATATATGACTCTATTAAACTAGGATATAATGCTTGTGGAATGGATGTTTACAGAATTTCTGGAAAAATTAAGACCTGTAAAATTCCAAAAATTTTATAAGTAGCTCAGAAAACGAGAAAAAGTAGTAAGCAGTTTCTACTCCTCCTGACGCTGTCAGGTTGTGACCCTGACGCCGTCAAGTTATCCTGACAAAAACTGGTCTGCGATTTTCTGGAAAAAATTCTAGATAATTTATAACTTTTGAATCTGAAAAATTTCCTGCAAAACATCCATTATGACTCGATACAAGCATTTGACTCGAACAAACACACATGTATATCTTTTAAATAATCGTAATTCTCACGTTCACGTTCTTTTTGAAAACGTGTGTAATCCTCCCTACACTTATCTTTTTTGTAAAATACCTTTATATGTAATTAAGACGAGGTTAAAGACAAAATAAAGCATTTTTATAAATTTAAACATGAGAATAAACAACCAATAAAATATATACGACACACAAACATGCAAACAATTAAGCATGGGTTGCCTCCCACAAAGCGCTTTTCTTTATTTATGAGTCTTGTAGCTAGACTCGAAGTCGTGCCCCTACGTTGTCTCATTTTTCATCCTCAATGAAAACTCTATCATATTGACAAAATTCTCATCTACTCTATAACTAGGCCCGAGGGTCAAGCAATCCTTATAGTAAAGTCTCCTTTTCTCCCACATGAAGCTCAAACCTTTTTCAACATCGTCTTCGCTCTTTTCCTCAAAAGCTCTAACGTTGTCTCGCTCATAAAGGGATAAAGGGCCATATCCATTCATTTTCCAAGGCATCCTATAAGTGATCTCATCATTTCCTTCCATAAACCTAACCGTTCCTTCGGTTTTGTTATAGCTCATCTTAGATTTTTCAACAAACGGTTTTCCTAGCACAACTTGGGACAAGCTATAGTCAATGACACATCCTATGTCTTCTAGGACCACAAAATCAACTAATTATGTGAAATTTCCTATAAAGACATGTACATCCTTGACTCTTCCCACAAAATTGCAAACCCCACCCGGATACTTAGGGTCTCTCCTAATCTTAAGTCGCTCCTTCATAATGTCATTGTAAACAGCTGATGACATCACATTAATGGGAGATTCCGTATCTATGTAAGCATGCTCGACATTCCTATATCCGATCATACAAGGGATTTTGAGGTTCCAAGGATTTCCTCTCCTAATCTTTGGACATATCCTAATGATGGGTGATTGGGGATTATCGATTATGTATTGATGGTAAGCAACCTCTTCCTTAGTGGGGTAAAGATTGAAATAAGCACTATCCTCCTCATTCACGTTTTTATCCACTAAGCCATTATCCGAATTACTGCTGATCATGGAGCTAACAACAGAGGCGCTAACCACTTTCTCAACTGCATCCCTAATTGTACTATCAAATACCTTTTGCAAATCTTGAAGGTCGTTGTTTCTACACACATAACGGCTTCGGCGGTTGTGTTGGTCATTGGGTTGGGGTTTGAGTGAAACTGATTTATTGGGTGGTGGGTTGTTGAGTAGCGGTTGATTATCACCTTCCATGATGAAAAGTGATGGGATTACTAACAAAGGTCACGAAGAAGAGGGATAGACTACGAGGAAGCAAAAAATGGGAAAAAATCTTACTTGATAGGAATCAAGCAAGGAAACCTAAACGAGGTGGAAATCTAACTAGCTATTCTATTCCCCGGCAGCGGCGCCAAAAACTTGATACGCGTACAATGCGCGTTCGGGGTCAAAGGAACTTCCTTTTCGTCGAGCAAGTTTTTCAACACCCTAGGCAGTGAACCTAATCATTGTAGTATAGTATTAGGGTAAGCCTCGGGAATTGATACCGTTCTCTAGGGGAATAGGAATGCTAGTGAGAAGTTACTACGCTAAGGTTGGGGTTGAGGAAGATTATTTTTTATCTTTTTTATATTTTTTTTGGAAATTGAAAGGTACGAATCTCGGGGTATTGGATTTGGGGGGTTGGTATTTCTACCGATTACTCTACTTATCTAATTATCTAATCTAAGGTGAGTGTAGTCTATGTCTATTGTTGTGTGCTCTTATGATGATTAAAAATGTGTTTACTTAGATGCTATTACTCCCTAGTTATCTCCTATTGATGGTTGAATTGTCACGTCCTTATTCTTAATGCTTTGTGTCTTTTAAGGTCGTAGGGTATGCGTTTATCCCTAACTCTTTAAATCTACCTTAAGGTTATTGCCTACGAAATCTCTAGAATTCATAAACTAACTCTAAGGCTATCTTTGGATGTTTAGAATACAATAACTCTAGGTATTATAAACTACTGTTAACAAAGGTTACTTAAGCATTAAAAACACAACGGATGACCTATCGCAATACTAGGTCAATCACAATTAAGATAAGAGACAACCAATCAATATTCAATACCTAGGTTTCATAGATCTAAGCACATACACAAGTAAATTAGCCGGACATGGAAAACATGCAAGCATACACACAAATAATTGAAGACATAATTGAATTAATGAAGTAAATCACTTATCTTGTTGTAAAATAGGGTATGGAACCCTAAGATACTGCCCAAGATAACCTATGTTCGGTTTAGGTTTTACTCCACAAAACTACCTCTCTAAAATACTGAAAATTCAATATATATATATATATATATATATATATATATATATATATATATATATATATATATATATATATATATATATATATATATATATATATATAGAGAGAGAGAGAGAGTTACAATATGCGACGGCGTCACTCTTTAATTGTGACGACGTCGGGTCGCCGCCATTAGTGTTTCGTCTTGGCTACGTCAACTCTGTGACGGTGTCACCTTATACTCGTGACGCCGTCGGCTTCAACCTCTGACGCCGTCGGGATCAAATCTAGGCCGTCTGAGTTGTGACGCCCTTCTCTTTTAAAACCTGATGCCGTCACTTGTAAAATAGCAATTTGCTCTCTGAGTCGTCTCAAAGTGTGTCGTGACGGTGTCGCAATTAAGCCGTGACGCCGTCCCCTTCAATTTCAGCAGCTTGAGTGTCTCGATTCTTGACTTTGGCCATTTTCTTCGTATATTCGCGCCTTTTCGTCCGAATAAGATTCATTCCAGCAATTTGCCTTCAAGAGACCTAAAAAGGGAAAAGGATCGAAATTAAGTAGTAACGGATACAAAAGTGATCAATTAAGGGCTTAAATGACCCCTCAAAAGTGTAGCTTTTAAATCCTTATCAGCCAACCACCGTCATCTCCGGTCACCACCGTGGCCGGAAAATTTTCCGGCCAGGTCTTTTTTCTTCCAAATCGTTAGATCAGCTCACCTACTTTCTTTCTGGAGCTTCTCGGCCTGTGACTCGTCCCGTACCACCACTCATGCGCCACCCACCACCACTCTCACCGAACTGCCGCCACAGTCATCCCCCTCTTTTTCTCTCGACGGTAACACCACTCACGCGCTCCCCTTCCCCTTTTAATTTTAATCGAAACCCTAATTCTATTTTTTTTAATAAAAACGATTGTATTTATAAAACTTTCAAAAACTATAAAAACTTGTGTGGATCTAAAAGTTTAGCCGCGACTCGTGTGACTCGGTGGCTCACCGAGTCAACTCGTTTGACTCGGGTGAGTTAACCCGTTTCCTTCTGTTTTCCTTATTTTTACTAACTTTTTTAACTTATTTTGTAGCATTTGGTGTTGTTTGGACTCGTTTTGGGTTGGTTGTTCTCAGCAGCCGCGTAACGCGAGGCCAAGCCGTGAGTCACGGCTAGGCGTGGGTAAGATTAGGATGTGGATTTGTTGGTGTTGTGATGTTTGGATATGTTTATGTTGTATTCAGATTTGGGTTTTTAGTATATATATATAATAACTGAGGAATACTGTTAGGTTCCCATATTAGTAACACAAGCATCAATAGAAGAAATAGAGAAGAGAAGTGATCGGATGAACAACACACACACACACGTATGACAATATGTGAAAGGTTATGCGTAAAGAGTGAATGTGAATAGAACAACCAACCCTCAAGTGAGGGTTATACAAGAGTATTTATAGGGCAAGGAGCTAGGGCAACACTTCTAGCAACCTTCCCTCCTTATGGGCTTGGGCCAAGGCTCTTGGGCTTTCTACATAAGCCTTGGCAAGATTACTAACATAAAAGTCATATTAAGCTAACTATTACATATTAGTTACTAACACTTGAAATGTAAATTAGGAGTGATTCCAACAATCTCCCCCTAAGTGTTAGTGATTGATAATATAAACGTTGAAGGTGCTGCTGTAATAGTAGCTTTGACGTCTTCTGACATTCTTCTTTCTTGTGAGAAGAGTTGCCATGATTCGAACAATCTCCCCAGTGTAGAGAAATTGTTTCCTTTGAAAAGTTCTGCTTTGACGTCATCAATTTCTTTGTTCTTTGATCTTTGTTCTTTGTGATGGTAGTGATAGTATGTTGTTGTTGTCTGTATCAGTTCTGCTTCGCTGCTCCAGTGTCTCCACGTCTTTCTCCAACATGCTCACACACTCTTTAACATTGGATTTCAGTACTGATGTAGTTCTCTTAGTCTTTAAACTTTGTAGATTCTTTGACTTGACGAAGAATCATTCTGACATTTTTGTTGCCTTTTGAGAGAACTTCCATTAGTGATGTTGTTGGTATGAGCATGTGAAGAATCTGCATGATCAGTCCGCTCTAGAGCTTCCATAAGAAGAAAACATAAGAAAGGTTAGTGATAAGCGGATTCCAGCACTTACAAGTTTAAACTTCGAGAGTGTTAACAACATAGTGTGAAAACACGTCTCTAATTCTCACAAAGGCTGTTCCTGAACTGGAGTCCCACAAGTGAGATAACACGATGTACCGAAGTATACCTACAGTTCAGATGAGTCGCTGAGGTACACCGAAGCATCACCTCACGACTGTAGACCGTTTGAGACACACTAAGCGTAATCCACGGGGAGTTACCGAAGTGACCTGCTGTCAGGGTTGTTTGATGTTGACCCTGGCAGGAGTTTCCATTCAATCACTGAGGATCACATATGTGAACCTCTCATAAATGTTCTCGACAGATTGCTAAGATCTGAGAAGGACACGATAATATATCACTTGTGTTCTTATTGTTGAACGACAAGCGATGATTTGTCAAGTATACCCAAGAGATCTTTTGATGAATCTCGTGGCTCTATACTCAATAGTGCGCTTTGGTTTTCCTGAGCGGAGTCTAGGGAGAGGGTCTCCTTCTTCAATACCAACAATCTCTAAGAGAAAGCCGATAGTTTACGTAGGGTTCCATGTGAGAATGAAACAAGCTTCTGTTGAGAGAAACTTGAGTGGCTGAGAAGGTTTAGTGCATGCGTCACTGGGTCCATGACGACTTTTATCTTCAATACCGGTGTCATCTAGTGACGACAGTAGCATATGAATTGAACCCGGTGTCTGCCCTAAGTTGAATAATCTGGAGGGCTATTTCTTTTCACCCTTTTCTTTGCATTTCTTTTTAATTATTCAACTCCGTCTTTCTCCTATTCTCATATTCTCCTTTTTATAATCATACCTAGGGACTTCTAAATACTAACTATTTGTGATGTCCTTGGGTAGATCCCTCCAGCTCTGGCGGATCATAGGACGGTTATTCCTAACCTTAGTCACCTTATAACTCCATGACTAACCTATGTTGCCACAAAACCATTTTCTGGAAAATCTCTCAAAGTGTTTGTGAATGAAAAACATTTTGTACAACTGTGAGAGTTTTATCTTTTAGCAGAAATACTCCCCCTCTACACGTGCTTAAGTGTTTAGACAGAAATCTGCACGGTGAGAGAAGAGCGCGCACTTTTGAATTGATCGACTCAAGATAGACAATTCCCCGCGAGACACGGTTACGTTGCATAGTTAAAGAGTTACATTGTCAGCTTTTAGGTGACAACTAGCTCTAATAACTACCTTGAAGGTGTGGACAAACCTCGAAAGGTTGTCAAACCTGTCAAAGTTCATGTCTATCAAGAGCTTCTCGAATAGGTACAATTTACTTGGATAAGTCTTGGAAGGCAAATCTTTTCAATGTATGACTGTTCAGATCCCGTCAATTCATGGGTTAAGTCTTATCACACGAAGATTCAATAGCAAATCACAACATATTTCTTATCACATAAATTTTCTCCCCCTCAAAAATGGCATATAAATGTTATTTTTGATAACGTTTTGATATTAAATATGACCATTTCAAGTTTTGTGGGAAGATTATTGATTGGTGCAAAACCGTCAAGTTTTATCACGCAAGCCGACCACTTGTGAATGGCCGACCGTAACAAACTTAAAACGGTTCAGAAGCAAATGCAATGAAGATCAGGAGAGTATAGTGTTTTCCCAGGTCGTTATGTCCCGACGAGCTGTGCGAGAATAGTCAAACGTGTAGTGATCGAGAGAATTTGAACGGATAAGGAGATATGATTGATTATAACTAAGGAAAAAGTTCATAAATTACAGGGGCTTAAATGCAAATTAAAGGAAATTAAAAAGATAAAAAATATTAAATAAACGCTATCACTATTTGCAAAATGATATTTTTGATTTTATGTTTTTATAAAACTTAATTTAAAAACTACGCGACGTACAAAAGAAAATGTGAAACTTAAACAATATAAATCCTAAAAATATGAAAATGACATTTTTATAAACCTAATGATAAAAGAAAATTTTTAGAAAAAGAAAATTATTTTTAAAACTATTTATCTAATTATTATTAATTAAAAACTATTTTTAACTATTTAATAATAGCCTAAAATACAAGAAAATATGAAATAAAGCTAGAAAAATAAAATTTTGACTTGGAAAAATCTAAAATAACAATATAGAATTTTCAAAACTATTTTTGTATTTTTCTGATTATTTTTCTATTTTTTATGAATTTTAAACTATTTAAAACTAATTAAATTACTAAAAATTACAAATTTAACTATGAAAAATCTGGAAAAATAATTTTTTTTACTTTTTATATTTATCTTACCCTAAGAAAAATGAAAAATTATTTTTTTGAAACTTTTCTGAATTATTTGTATTAAAAGCTAATTAAAAAGATTTAAAAACTAATTAAAATAGGGAAAAATAGCAAACTGACTTGGAAAAATCTGAAAAATTCAAGAAAAGTCTAAAATAATATAGAGAATCTAGGAAAAATATAAAAACTAGGGGTTGTGTGAAGGAATAAGAGGCTGCAATGGAATGTGCTTATAAATAAGCACTTGGGATAAGCTAAAAGGACCAAATGACTACCAAACTGTCACAGAAGCTTTAATAAGCTAAAAGTACTAAAAAGTGACATATTACAACTATCCTAACCCTCTGAATCATCAGCTTCACAGAATTGATGATTTTGAGTTTAAGCTAAAAACAGTTTTAAGGGACCTACTTGTGGATTAAAAATAAGCACCTAGATAAGCTGAAACATGAAACCAAGACTTGGATCCCACACAAGACCTGGGTGGCTATGTCTAGACCAAAGAACAGACCAAGATAAGCTTTTATGAGCACTGTGCAAGGGCTGCACAAACCCTGTGCAGACTCAGTATTAACTGAGTCAGTTGCACAGAGCATTTATGCCCATATTGAACAGCAATTTTTGAAGCTTATAAAAATTCACAAAATTCTGTAAAAATGATAATAAGGAAATAGACCAAGAGAAGTTTTTAAACCCACAATTTCTCTGGATTTGGCCCAGAAATGAGCTCATGAAAAATCACCTTAGTTTGGCCAAAACTGAGTTATTGCAAATTTTGACTTTTGAGCAATTTGGAGATTTTGACTTTATTGAACTTTGGAACCAAATTTATGGACTGAAATAGATGTATATTGATGAAATTAAGCTACTGCAAGTTGTATCTATGAATTATAAACACAAAACAAGTTTTTGCTTGTCCAAAACCACAACAGTTAAGAGCTTAAGACAGATATGGAGTGATTTTGACTTTTGTGATTAGCAGGTACAATTTGATGACTGAATTGAGTATAAGAGAGCTACACAAGCGTGAAGCAACAGATCTTAACCATTGAATAAACCTACATCACAGCTTAAGTATCAAATCCAAACACCCTATAACCAACTGTTTTGCAATTTTAATTAAGCTAAACACTACACTAGTATATGTTATTGATTAAACTGATTATAGCTACTCTAATTACCACTAATTAAACCAGTCTCAACCATTGATAACTACAAATACCCAATATGCAATGAATCATGAAAATGGACTTACATATGGTCCTAGCCACAGTGGTTTGCCAAAGAAAACAAGAACATCTAACCTATTCTAAACCCATAAATCAACTTAAATTCAACCCAAATTCATGCTGCATCACCCATTTCCATTTCCAACTGCTTGAACCAAAATTTCACTGCACAGTTGACTTTTGTTGACCTTATACCAAACTTGCTTAAAAATGACTATCAAGCTTACCCAAGGATATAATAAGCTTATTTGATCTTAACATGAGCTTATTATAAGCTTGGACATAGGATTTAAAACTGATTTTCTTAACAGTTAGCATAGAAACTTGGAATTTATATAAAAACTTGAATTGATACTCAAAAGCATATTACAATGATGTCTTAACTTAATTATGATACATAAAAACTGAAATCACAACATTTTGATTTAAACTAATACATTTATTTTAAAAAACGACATAAAGGGAAAATTTAAAACTAACTACCCCTTCTTCAGTTGCCTCTCTTCTCTTTTTTATACTCAAACAGCTTCCCACATGTCTTCTGAGTGGATCCCACTTGATATCTTGTCCACTGGATCACTTGAGTGCAAAATGGCCATTGGGTGAATTTTGGCGGGAAAAGGGTAATTTGACCTCTGGCTCTGAATTTGCAGGTAGGGGGGGTGGCTAGGTATGATGATGAGGGGGTTGAAAGTTGGAAGGGATAAGGTGTTGTGATGGGAGATGTGTTGGGAGTTGCAGAGGAGCAGGGCAAGTGGTGGGGAAAACCATTTGGGAGGGAAAGGTGTTTGGGTTGACTGGATTTGACCAGGGGGTCAAAAAACAGGGAAAGGGTCAAAAGGCTTAAATGGCAGGGGGTCAAAATCTATTTTGACAAGGGTTGGTTTGGTTATTATAACAAGGACCAAAACTGAAATTTCTGAAAGATGAGGGACCATTGCTGCCAACTTCTCAAAACTGTTTCAAGGGCCACTTTTGACAAGTTCCAATAGTACAAGGACCAGTTTTGACATTTTCAAATTTTCAGGGACCAAACTTGACATTTTTGAAAGTTGAGGGACCTTAGTTGTAATTTTGCAAATTTAAATATCAAGGACTAATTTTGACAACTCATGAATCCTTAGGGACTTGAAATGATATTTTTCTTTATTTAGGTTTACCAGGGACTGTTTTTGACAACTTTTGAAACTTGGGGGACTAAAACTGCCAATTATGCAAACTTGATATGTTTTTCACCAGATTTTGATATTTTTGCATTTAAAACACATAAAACACTTATTTGTGATATTTTTATCATTTTGATGCATTTCTGAGTGTTTTCAGATGTTTTTGCAGTTTAAATGGTACAAAAATGATGAGTATTTAGACACTCATCAATCCCCCACACTAAGATATTGCTAGTCCCTAGCAATGTTTTGAGAAAAATTAATGGATTTCATCTCTTTACCAAAAGCCATTACTTCTGGAGTAGCCAAATGTTTCAGTTCAAGTAAGAACCTTGGTACACCGATAACCAAATGATTTTGAGCAAATCACCAGCTTTCAACGGATTTGATTTGTCTTTACCAGAAGCCGTTTGCTTCTGGACTAGCCAACTCTTAGATAAATTATCAATATTATCTTTGGTGAGCTGATTACCAATTATGGTTTTTCCACTGCCTTTACCACAAGCCATAAACTTGCGGGCTAGCCAACCCTTCACTTTTAAGGACATGGTGAGCTGAATACCATACAATTTTGGGCAAATTGCAAGCCGTCAACGGATTTGAGATATCTTTACCAAGAGCTGTTTGCTCCTGGATTAGCCAATCCTTATGTGGGTTAGACATGGTGGACTGATTACCATTTGTTGTGTTTAGTACATAGTACTTCCACTAAAATTTTTTTTTTTTAAATTTGGCCATTTTTGGGGAAAAAGGGACTAAAAGGGTACATTTATGATCAAATTCGCCAGAATTTCCCCACCACACTTAGAAATGAATATTGTCCTCAATATTCAAAGTACCGGCTGTTATGCCGAAACTTAGAACGTAAAAAGATAACATTACAAGCTAAGTGTAGAAACACAACAATTATTCTCTTTTTTAATATTTACAATTTTCATTCATTTTTTAGATCTATATACAACATGTGGGGCATCTCCCCCACACTAGGGTGGTACACACGGGTGAAAACCCATGTTTAACTACTGTTTTTGATTACCGAGTCGCTAGCTTGACTCGACCCCGAATTAATTTGTTCATGGGGAAGTAAGTGGAAGAGACAATCTCCATCGGACTTTCATTCAAGATGTTTGGATAAACATTGAAGTACGTGAAAGTTCCACACCGACGAGATATACATAGAACCGGCTCAAAAATGATAAATGAAAATGCCGGGATCAAAAATAGTGTCCTCATTCCTGAAGGAGAAAAGGGAACGAGAAACCACACCATTTGTGAAAAATGGAATAAAGATGTGCATCACAATGCAATCCCATTCTTCATTAGTGAGGAGCAAATCACCATTTGTTAGATTTTTAAGCTTAGACTTGAAGCTTGTATGGTGATTGGCAACAAAATTTCCGGGAGGGAGAGCTGTAAACGGTTCTTTAATCAACAGATTTTCAAGAAAGAGGATGTCTCCCTCCGAATCAAAGTAAGTATTGTCAATCCCTGTTGGAATTGACTCATCACTAAGAAAAGCATCGACCTCCTTCCAAAAGTTATCATCTTCCTCATCCAGAGTGAGAGAAGGAATGGAAGAGTCGGAAATGGGACAAGAAATGAGTGGATGATCATTATATAGGAGATTTTCAGTTTCTCCAAGATCGGCTTCGAAATCAAAGAGATCATCGTCACTTTCTGATGAAAGTGGACTGATGTGAGTGAGTTCATTGGTGAACTCCTCAAGAAGATGATCAGCATCAGACTGTGGGAGTGATGCCTCAACATACTCGATGTTTCCATGAGAAGTACAATCGTCGCTAAAATCGGAGAAAGTTTCAAAATGATCTTTTGAACACTCAAGAGGGGAAAGAGAATCACACATATGATCAGAAGTTCCCTGTGACTCTCTCGGGATTGGGACAAGGTTCTCAACACTAGACTTTATGAATTCGTCCGATTCCTTTTCAGGAACAGTGTCAAGATGCTCGTCCCCCATGTTCAGAGAGTGAGTGTGAACCTCGGGTGTGAAAGCAGTTGTTTGAGAATGAATCTCAACTGCTGGGATATCATCTGATGAACTTGATGAATCAAGTGTATCCTCATCATCACTGTCATCAGGAATAAAACGAAATTGAGAGCTAGATCTGGCTGCTTTTTCTTTTGCAATTGATTCCCTAATAGATTTTTCAAAAGCAATTTGGGAATTTATTTTAGCAGCCTGCTCTTCAGCTAGCAATTCTTCCATGGATTTCTCATGTGAATTTTGAATGATGGGACATTGTGGGAGTGGAGATTTGTCAAAACCGGAAGGTTGACATTGATAATCATCATGAGGACCCCCACAATATACACAAGAAAAACTGGGAACATTATGAAATGCTGTTTTACACAACTCCTCAGTTCTTTTCACTGACTCTAGAAGCTCTAGATAAGTGTCTTGTTGGGTTTGTTGAGGAGTTTGATTCATTTGGCACTGTGGAGGTTGGTCGTGATAAGGATAGTCGTAATTGTTACAAGGGAATGGATTCCCTGTTTGACAATCAGAGCTGAAATGGGAACCTCCACAGTTCTCACAACAGTAAAACTGTTGAGTCTGGACTGGTGAATTATATGGATATTGGTCATAGCCAAAGTTCTGAGCATCACCAGAAAACTGTTCATAGACAAATGTGTTTCCGGATTGACACTCAAATCCTTGGTGAGGACCTCCACAAAATTCACAGCAGTTAGGTTGGTTATATGAAGATAGGTCGGGCTGTGGTGGGTAATTGGAAAAATTTGAGGGGTCGTTAAATGAGTTCGGATTAGGATCATAATCAAATGAATTCCTCGAACCACAAAACAAACAACTCCCGTTACGAATATCATTACCACACTGTACACACGTACACCAGTGACATGGTGAACCAAAAAGAGGCTCACCGCAACCGACACAAGGAATAAACGATTCTATTTGAGAGTTATGAGACGGAATCGGTTTATTCAAAGAATCAACAAAACCAACATGGTGATCCGAATGACTATCAAGTCTCGAAGAACATTTTGAAAAATCCGGAGGTGGGACAAGTGGTGTGCTCTGAGAGCTAGCAATTTCCACCACTTCCGTTATGGTCTCCGGTTCTGGTTCTTGAGAAACGTGAAGATTAGGCAAGTCATTCTTGTCAGTCACCGGTCTAAATTCTGCATGTTTGCTTTTAACCGTAAATCGTGAAAGTTTAGGATCAATTCTAGACGGCTTAGGAGCAATCGAGGGGTTAGATCTTTGGATAACCGTAGGTTGGACGTATTTAGCACTTCCATTATCAGAGGGAAGTACCTGGTCCTTTGTCACCCCGGTTTCTCTTTCCAATTCCCTACGCAGAATTAATGGATCATCACGAACAACACGAATTCTTGACATTTGTGATAAAGTCTAAAGTTGTTCAACTTCGTCCCAGAATTCGTCGCAGTCGAGAGATTCCATAGAAGAAGTTAGAATCAAAAGGATAGAGGGTAAAGGGATAAAGAATCAAAAAGGGTAAGAGGGTAAAGAGGAATATTTTTGGTATTTTTGAAAAACATGATGTAGAAACAAAGAATGAAAATCTTTTTGGGTTTTTGATTTTTATAAGAAAATATAAGCATATAGATGGTATAAACAAGGAGTGAATATTCAAATCACTAATCTGCTAAACGTAAGACTATTAGCACTGCTCCCCGGCAGCGGCGCCAAAATTTGATTGGTGCAAAACCGTCAAGTTTTATCACGCAAGCCGACCACTTGTGAATGGCCGACCGTAACAAACTTAAAACAGTTCAGAAGCAAATGCAATGAAGATCAGGAGAGTATAGTGTTTCCCCAAGTCGTTATGTCCCGACGAGCTGTGCGAGAATAGTCAAACGTGTAGTGATCGAGAGAATTTGAACGGATAAGGAGATATGATTGATTATAACTAAGGAAAAAGTTCATAAATTACAGGGGCTTAAATGCAAATTAAAGGAAATTAAAAAGATAAAAAATATTAAATAAACGCTATCACTATTTGCAAAATGATGTTTTTGATTTTATGTTTTTATAAAACTTAATTTAAAAACTACGCGACGTACAAAAGAAAATGTGAAACTTAAACAATATAAATCCTAAAAAATATGAAAATGACATTTTTACAAACCTAATGATAAAATAAAATTTTTAGAAAAAGAAAATTATTTTTAAAACTATTTATCTAATTATTATTAATTAAAAACTATTTTTAACTATTTAATAATAGCCTAAAATACAAGAAAATATGAAATAAAGCTAGAAAAATAAAATTTTGACTTGGAAAAATCTAAAATAACAAAATAGAATTTTCAAAACTATTTTTGTATTTTTCTGATTATTTTTCCATTTTTTATGAATTTTAAACTATTTAAAACTAATTAAATTACTAAAAATTACAAATTTAACTATGAAAAATCTGGAAAAATAATTTTTTTTACTTTTTATATTTATCTTACCCTAAGAAAAATGAAAAATTATTTTTTTGAAACTTTTCTGAATTATTTGTATTAAAAGCTAATTAAAAAGACTTAAAAACTAATTAAAATAGGGAAAAATAGCAAACTGACTTGGAAAAATCTGAAAAATTCAAGAAAAGTCTAAAATAATATAGAGAATCTAGGAAAAATAGAAAAACAAGGGGTTGTGTGAAGGAATAAGAGGCTGCAATGGAATGTGCTTATAAATAAGCACTTGGGATAAGCTAAAAGGACCAAATGACTACCAAACTGTCACAGAAGCTTTAATAAGCTAAAAGTACTAAAAAGTGACATATTACAACTATCCTAACCCTCTGAATCATCAGCTTCACAGAATTGATGATTTTGAGTTTAAGCTAAAAACAGTTTTAAGGGACCTACTTGTGGATTAAAAATAAGCACCTAGATAAGCTGAAACATGAAACCAAGACTTGGATCCCACACAAGACCTGGGTGGCTATGTCTAGACCAAAGAACAGACCAAGATAAGCTTTTATGAGCACTGTGCAAGGGCTGCACAAACCCTGTGCAGACTCAGTATTAACTGAGTCAGTTGCACAGGGCATTTATGCCCATATTGAACAGCAATTTTTGAAGCTTATAAAAATTCACAAAATTCTGTAAAAATGATAATAAGGAAATAGACCAAGAGAAGTTTTTAAACCCACAATTTCTCTGGATTTGGCCCAGAAATGAGCTCATGAAAAATCACCTTAGTTTGGCCAAAACTGAGTTATTGCAAATTTTGACTTTTGAGCAATTTGGAGATTTTGACTTTATTGAACTTTGGAACCAAATTTATGGACTGAAATAGATGTATATTGATGAAATTAAGTTACTGCAAGTTGTATCTATGAATTATAAATACAAAACAAGTTTTTGCTTGTCCAAAACCACAACAGTTAAGAGCTTAAGACAGATATGGAGTGATTTTGACTTTTGTGATTAGCAGGTACAATTTGATGACTGAATTGAGTATAAGAGAGCTACACAAGCGTGAAGCAACAGATCTTAACCATTGAATAAACCTACATCACAGCTTAAGTATCAAATCCAAACACCCTATAACCAACTGTTTTGCAATTTTAATTAAGCTAAACACTACACTAGTATATGTTATTGATTAAACTGATTATAACTACTCTAATTACCACTAATTAAACCAGTCTCAACCATTGATAACTACAAATACCCAATATGCAATGAATCATGAAAATGGACTTACATATGGTCCTAGCCACAGTGGCTTGCCAAAGAAAACAAGAACATCTAACCTATTCTAAACCCATAAATCAACTTAAATTCAACCCAAATTCATGCTGCATCACCCATTTCCATTTCCAACTGCTTGAACCTAAATTTCACTGCACAGTTGATTTTTGTTGACCTTATACCAAACTTGCTTAAAAATGACTATCAAGCTTACCCAAGGATATAATAAGCTTAAATAAGCTTATTTGATCTTAACATGAGCTTATTATAAGCTTGGACATAGGATTTAAAACTGATTTTCTTAACAGTTAGCATAGAAACTTGGAATTTATATAAAAACTTGAATTGATACTCAAAAGCATATTACAATGATGTCTTAACTTAATTATGATACATAAAAACTGAAATCACAACATTTTGATTTAAACTAATACATTTATTTAAAAAAATGACATAAAGGGAAAATTTAAAACTAACTACCCCTTCTTCAGTTGCCTCTCTTCTCTTTTTTATACTCAAACAGCTTCCCACATGTCTTCTGAGTGGATCCCACTTGATATCTTGTCCACTGGATCACTTGAGTGCAAAATGGCCATTGGGTGAATTTTGGCGGGAAAAGGGTAATTTGACCTCTAGCTCTGAATTTGCAGGTAGGGGGGTGGCTAGGTATGATGATGAGGGGGTTGAAAGTTGGAAGGGATAAGGTGTTGTGATGGGAGATGTGTTGGGAGTTGCAGAGGAGCAGGGCAAGTGGTGGGGAAAACCATTTGGGAGGGAAAGGTGTTTGGGTTGACTGGATTTTACCAGGGGGTCAAAAAACAGGGAAAGGGTCAAAAGGCTTAAATGGCAGGGGGTCAAAATCTATTTTGACAAGGGTTGGTTTGGTTAGTATAACAAGGACCAAAACTGAAATTTCTGAAAGATGAGGGACCATTGCTGCCAACTTCTCAAAACTGTTTCAAGGGCCACTTTTGACAAGTTCCAATAGTACAAGGACCAGTTTTGACATTTTCAAATTTTCAGGGACCAAACTTGACATTTTTGAAAGTTGAGGGACCTTAGTTGTAATTTTGCAAATTTAAATCTGAAGGACTAATTTTGACAACTCATGAATCCTTAGGGACTTGAAATGATATTTTTCTTTATTTAGGTTTACCAGGGACTCTTTTTGACAACTTTTGAAACTTGGGGGACTAAAACTGCCAATTATGCAAACTTGATATGTTTTTCACCAGATTTTGATATTTTTGCATTTAAAACACATAAAACACTTATTTGTGATATTTTTATCATTTTGATGCATTTCTGAGTGTTTTCAGATGTTTTTGCAGTTTAAATGGTACAAAAATGATGAGTATTTAGACACTCATCAATTATCACGAAGAACAATTTGTGAACAAAGTTTTTTAATCAAATACTCCCCCTCAACAAGTGATATAAACTTTTGAGGTTTTGAAAATCATAAGGGGAAGTACTTGTTCTTTTGAGCAAAACCTTTTAAAAGTGAAAGGTTTGATAAGTTTTACTCAAAAGTAAGAAGCTTCCGCTCCTTTTATAAGGATTGTGGCACTGAAGCGTACCACAGGGTCCTTTCATTACAAGAACGGGTTGTACACTGTGATGTGTGCACAAGCCATAGTCATTAAATAATCACACATCCAAATCAATATAGAAAATGAAACAGTTAAAGGGGTACCAGGAAGTCCAGCAATATTTCCAGGAATGCGAACAGGGCGTTGATAGCCTGTGAGAGTAATCCTGGGACGACCACCTATGAAGCTCTCCAGAGTTCTGAACTGGTCCCTTCTGTACAACCTTTCATCGATTCGAGTGATGATCCTCTTAACATCCCGTCTCTCCTGAGAATTCCATCGCTTTGGTAACCCAATGCCTTCATGTATCGCCTTCAACCTATAAGCCAAGCCATCCCTGACTTTTTTCAGTGTGTGATCCCCAAACTTATGAAGATCTCTACACGCCATCAAGCAGTTGCGTTGTAGTTCACTGCGGTAAACTACTCCAAACAGTTTGCTGATGAGAGTGTATTGTGGAAGATGGTTAATGTCAGGAAGTTCTAGCTGAGGTCTGGTGAGGTTGACACGTGTCTGATACGATTCAACAGCAAGTTGTAAATCTTCTACACGTTCCTGGATCACTATGCTTCTGATGAAGATGAGCAAGGACTTGATGTATTCACGTTGGATTTCAGTCGAGAATTGTCTCATTCTTCCCTGTACCTTGGCAAGATACAGATCTTCAATGTCGTTGAGAGATAAATTCTGAAAGTCCGCTTCACAGAAATCATAGTCCCTTTCGTCTTGTCTTTTGACCACGATGTTCTTGAGGAAAGTGTAGTCCCATTTAGACGAGAGAGCTACATGCTTAACAGCAACGATCCCTTTATCATTGTACACTTCATGTTTAGACCTTCGAACCTGGCAGCGTTTGTAGTAGATTCTTCGGCGTTCCGGCCAATGGTGAATCCCATACATTGCATCGATGTCATACTGTTCCACACTGTTGGCAAACATGTGAGTAGCCTTTTCTTCAATGGCTATGCAGTTGGAGTATATGGCTGCCGGGAACGGAAGTGTAAGTGATGTAGCGTATTTCTTTGACTCATCGCTACCGTGTAGAAGAAATTCCAGGTCATTGTTGAAGAAGTAGCGGAATGGAATCTTAGGTTGATCTGGTTGGCCAATCGTTGGTAGAGGTCTGGACCAGTCGGTGTAATATGGAGCCTTGTCGTTTCCGGTGAAGTCAATGTTCGCTTCAGGGTTGAGCCAATCGATGTTGTTAGACATGGCTCGTGCTATGTTATCAAGATGATATTCAACTTCAATAGCACTTTCCGAGCTGTCTTTGAGCAATTGAAAAGCTTCATTCTTGATGCGTTTTAACTCTGACTTGGTCATCTTCTTCACCCGAAACTTTTCTTGAAGAAATTTAGAATGCTCCAATGTTCGACCTTCTACCATATCTTGACCTTCAGGTAGGGAGGGAGTAGCATCAACAAGTGTGGAAAACCAGTCATATTCAGTGTTATCTTCGTCTAGCCATGAGACGACATCAGACTTAGTCGTCTTCTTCTTCTTCTTTGGACTAGATGAGGATGCTGTTTTCTTTGTTGTATCGGGAGAGGTGGGTTGTTGTTGGGGCTCAGGGACTTCCTCATCGTCACCACCAGTGTATTCGAAATAATCATCGATTTTCTCTTGTGGAGGGTGGTAACTCAGAGTCCTGAGGTTTATCAGCAGAAGAATGTGGAGGGGATCGTGTGTCAGTTGGAGTCCTTAAGGGTGGTGGTGGCATGGAGGATGATTCACCAGTTTTCTTCGGACGTTTAGGCTCTGTATCTTTGTCCTTATCCTTATCATCATCGTCTCTTGGACGCTTAGGCCTTTCAGCTTGCTCCTTGCATGAAGTCTTGAGTTGATATTCCAGTAATGCCTCAAATAGTTTACTTTCATCAGAGGTGAAAGTTGCAGATCGTTGAGACATTTGTAGCACTAGCTTGGAAATCAACTCTGCATCAGAGAGAACTGCAGGCTCTATTGGATTGATCGTCATTGTTACCGGAGTGGATTGCATTGTTTGCTTGACCAATTTCATGAGATTTGGATAGAGCTGTCTGGTAAACATCTCCCTTGTAACACCAGGAACAGTGTCGAGTAGGAACTTTTGAGTATAGCCCCTAATCATTTTGTTCATTTCTCTTTCGACATCACGTTGCATAAACTTCTGGATATGCTCCCTTTCACTTGACATCTTGTCTATCTCGTCATGTAGAAGATTGATACTATCAGCTAGTTGATTCAACTTTTTGTTGGTCACGTCTTTCTTCCTGACCTGCTTGACAGCTTTGACAATCTTGGTTTTAGTTTGGTATATCCAAGAGTCAGTTGGTTTCTTCATAGATTTAGATGTGGATCTTGTTGTTCCTTTGGATGGTGGAAGTGAAGAGTGAGAAGACGAGTCTGATGATGAGGAGACGTGAGGTGACTCTGGGTCCTTAGGTGGCTCAGAAGTTTCCTCCTTGGAGCGTGCGGGACAGTCTAGAAGAAAATTATCATAATCAAGATCTTCATCATTTCCAGACTTAGCCATTTCATCAGCCTTTGTATCATCACCAGGAGTTTTCTCAATCTTTTCCATGTCTGGTTCCTCTATGCCATAGTTGATGGAATCCTCTATCTGCCTTTGTTGTTGTTCGTGGGTGGTGGTACCAGTTTCCTTATCGGGTTGATTAACCGCATTGGAAACTGGTGTGGCTTGTGTTCCAACACTTGACCCTCCGGGGCCACGAGTTTGATCCTTTATGAATTCATCGGCAAAATATTTGAGTCTGAGGTTCTTCAACTTCTTTTGATATTCTCTTTCCTCATCAAATGGTTCTTCTTCAGAACTTTCCTTATCATGCTCAAGCATAGGAGTTTTCCCCTTTCCTTTATCTGCTTTTGGACTGGGAGGTTTTGCTACTGTTTGTGTGTCATCGGTTGGAGTTTCAGAGTAGAATACCTCTTCGTCTGATTCAGTATTCTCAGAGCTTTCATCCACTAGCTTTTGTTGCGGTTCAGGCTTGGGAATAGGAATAGGAATGGCTTCCTTAGAGGAAACTTTCCTTTTGAGAGTATGTGACCTCTTAGGAAACTTTCTCTGACTTTCAGTGCTTGTAACACTCCCTGCACTGCCTCTCTTGGTTTTCCTAGTAGGAGTACCAGAGGAATTTTCATCAAGAAAACCTACTTTGCCTTCATCAACCGCTACCAGATACCTTTTGTATGAATGGAGTTGTTTAACTGCTTCAGTTAGAAGGTGATCTGGCAACACTGCACCTTGTTTCTTTTTTGTAGATTCCTTAAATCTGACTGTGAGTGTAGGCTCATACAACATGGAGTGATTGTTGGGATCATTGGTTCTCAAGGGGATATCAGGATTATATCCTAGAGCTCTTTGGATCAACAGTTTGGTATATCTGATATATGGGATCTTGGAGCCAAGCTTTTTGAGGAAAGACATCATGTCGTCCCATATCAGAGCTTCAACTTCAATATGTTTCATGTTGACCAATGCCCAAAATATCTGTAGTTCCATGAGCTTGGGATGCTCATAACCACTATCACGTCCAGTAACTGATTTGGTGATGATGATGTAGAGGGTTCTCCATGGCTGAGGAATATTCTTAAGATCCATGTATGAATACTTTGTGATTACTCCTGTAGCTTCGTCATAACCAATGTCGATCATGAATTGCAGAACGGCCTCTTCAGTTGGTGTGGCATTGTATTCAGTTGGATCAATGACAGGAATGAGAAGAACTGCCCTTAAGTCTGCTGGTGTGATGGTGACTTGTTTGTGGTTGAGCGTCGCGTCACTGTCACAGCATTTTGACCTTTGATCTTTCGCATTGTATGCCAGAATTGGTGGATGTAGATCTCCGGCACTGTAGCAGAATTGGTGAGCATGTTCTGATAAGGGTGGTTCTTCAGAATGTCCACAGCTATTAAGCAAGAAGACTCTGAGCAGGTGAGACTATCAAAATCAACATGAAGGTTATTCTTTCCTATCTTCATTGGATAACCATGAGGGAAGATATCTTCAACAGTGAGGACGTTTGGTGCTTCCACGTTTTGCATTTGAGCGTCCATGTCGTGATCTGAAAGATATTTAGCCAAAAGAACCAACATATCGAAAGACATTACGTTAGTCAACAGATGGTTTTATTGTCTAATTATTGAATGTGATATGTCGATGATTGTCACGAGTCCAATGTCACTTGTTAGTCCAATAGTCCAAAGACGTTGTGATAAGTTTCGTGAGTTGATTAACTTCAAGTTTTAAAGTCTATGTTTTCACTTATTTTTCACAACTTATTAAACATTTAAGCTTATTAGTGACATTATTGGTTTCGTGGCGTTATGATTTATTTATTTACAAGTTTGCACGCGTAACACTTCATAATTAAGGTTAAAGTTAGGCTTAGGCGTAGAAATGGCAAGCTTATGCGTAAACAGGAGTGATTATACACGTAAACGTAAGCTTATGCGTAGGTTCTTGACTTACGCGTAAGAAATATTACGTGTAGGAAAAGAGGGCCTTATGCGTAAAGCTTACGCGTAAGCGTATATGGAACCTTACGCGTAAGGCTTACTCGTAAGAGTGAACCTTATGCGTAGAGGTTACTGTTTACGCATATCCTTCACAGGATACGCGTAGTCCCCAATGTAGAACCTTACGCGTAAACGTTACGGGTAAGATTTCTCTTACGCATAACATGCTACGCGTAAGGTGATCCTTATGCGTAGATGGCAAGTAACCTTGATTCTGAGTTATACACGCGTAGAAACCTGAAATAAATTCACCATATTACCAATATTAACATATACATTCATTCCTTTTCAAATCAAATCATGAATACTCATTCAAGCAGTTATGCGTAGAACAAGTTTACGCGTAGACCTAAAACCCTAAAGTTCAATTTCTACGAGTAAGATATTTAACCATGGGATTAACACCAAACTTGTTCTGGGATGTTTAAGAAGCTTATTGAGTCGTTTTATCCAAGTTTTAACACAAATGGACTTGTGAATCAAAAGTACCTAATTCTCAAGAACATAAACCCTAAATTTCAGTTTTATCACGATTGATGTTTCTGGGTATGAACTAAGCTTAAATACAATCAATTAAACATGTAAACAACATCTTTCAAGCAACCAATCAACCAGAAACGTTCACATATGAAAATACCCAATTTCACGCATAAACCCTAGTTTTCAAAAAAACATTCAATTCGTGTATCTGGGTGTGTTTTAGTGATAAAAATGGAATCATTGATGTTAGAGAAACGTTTTGATACTATCATTTTAACCACAAACACACAATCTTGATTAGGTGTTCATACGCTTATGCGTAGAACACCAAATCATCCATAGACAAAAATCTAACCGTTGGTTTAAGAAATGATTCAAAACCTATGTTTAGATGATTACAAAGAACGTTTAACCACTTACAGATTGATGATCAAGAACACGGATTTGAAGATTGATTATTATGCGTAGGATTGGGTTGGTGAAATAATAAATGTAGTAATAAATGAGAAGTAATAGTTTGGTGGAGGTGTTTTATTAAAAAACACTTTGACATTTTGACACAATTAGTCCCTCCACCTTTACCATTTACATCACATGTCCATAACTTCCATTTTGGTTACCAAACGAAGGATGTTTGGAAAGAAAATTCACGACACTCCCCCTTGACTTAAGAAATAATGAAATTTTATAAATTTTAGTCCGAGGAGTGTTAGTAAACCAGAACTGTGACCCCCAATAATAAAGAAACAACACGGATAAGGTAACATGCAAGTACAAGGTTTTATGAAACCGAAAAAATATTTGTGTCTCCCCCTCAACACTTGATCGAAAAAATACTAAATTTTGAAAGATTTGAGTGTTGACGGAAGAGTTGTACTTGCCATGTTTTAAAAGAAATATAGATAGAAGAATATTTTTGTTGTTTTATCAGATTTTATATTTTTTTTATTTTGTTTTTTTTTAAATATTTACAAAAGAGGTTTTGGTGTTTGACTGGTTTTAAGAATGTTTTAAGAGTTTATCCAGTTCCTCTTGAGTCAAACACCGCATGCCAATCCGGTGGACCAACTCATTAAACCTAGCAGGAGCTAAGGCTTTGATGAGAAGATCTGCCAATTGGTATTCAGTACCCACAAAGCATAATTCAACTGTACCCTGTTCCACGTGGTCCTTGATGAAATGATATCGAAGATCGATGTGCTTTGATTTCGAATGTTGAACAGAGTTGCACGAGATCGCAATAGCACTCCGATTGTCGCAGTACATCGGGATTCTGTCAAATACATAACCATAGTCTTTGAGTTGTGTTCTCATCCAAATGACTTGAGCACAACACGCCGAAATGGCTACATATTCTGCTTCGGTTGAGGACAGCGATGTACAATCCTGCTTCTTTGATTGCCATGACACCAATTTGTCACCAAGAAATTGTAATGCTCCTGAAGTACTTTTTCGTGAATCTAAGCATCCTGCGTGATCAGCGTCTGAAAAAGCTATTAGTTCAAAACCAGAATCCTTTGGATACCAGATCCCCAAGTTAATGGTTCCCTTGATGTATCGGAGGATTCTTTGAGCCTCAGAGAGGTGGGTTTCAGTTGGTCTCGACTGATAATGGGAGCAAAGATATACGACAAAAACAATGTCAGGCCTGCTAGCTGTTAGATACATGAGAGACCCAATGATACTACGGTATTTGGTAGGGTCCACCAATTTCCCATGTAAATTAGCATCTAGCTTCTTGGTATGAGCCATTGGTGTGGCATAGGTGTCACAGTTTTGCATTCCAAATTTGTTCAACAGTTCAAGGGCATATTTGGACTGACTCAAGAAAATACCACGGGGTGATTGATGAACTTGCAGTCCTAGAAAGAACGTAAGTTCACCCATCATGGACATTTCAAAATGTTTCTTCATTAGTTTTGCAAAAGCGATTGAGTACTTTTTATGTGTTGACCCAAAAATGATGTCATCCACGTAAATTTGAACAATTAAGATGTGTGTCCCGTGATATTATATGAAAAGAGTTGGGTCAACCGAACCTTTGGTGAAATTATTGGCTATGAGGAAGGATGATAACTTATCGTACCACGCCCGAGGAGCTTGTTTGAGTCCGTACAGAGCTTTGTTCAGTTTGTAGACATGGTTCTGGAACTCGGGATCAATGAATCTTTTTGGCTGGCTGACATAAACCGTTTCTTTCAGTTGACCATTCAGAAAAGCAGTTTTGACGTCCATCTGAAAGACCGTTATATTCATATGAGCCGCGAACGCGAGAAAGATCTGAACAGCCTCAAGACGAGCAACCGGAGCGAATGATTCTTCAAAGTCAATACCCTCTTCCTGTCTATAACCCTTAGCCACCAGACGTGATTGTTTCTGATTACGTTCCCTTCAGCATCCAATTTGTTCTTCCAAATCCATTTGAGACCAATGACGTAGACCCCTGTTGGTCTTTCAACCAGTTCCCATACTTCAAGACGTTTGAATTGGTTGAGTTCTTCTTGCATGGATTCAATCCAGTTGTCTTTTGTCATTGCGTCTTTAATGTTTTTAGGCTCAGATTGGCAGACAGTGAGTGCATAAATGCAATGTTCACCATCTGTGTAAAGACATTGTTTCGTTACGACTGGTTGATTCGGGTTACCAATAATGTTCTCAAGAGGATGGTCTTTTGTCCAACGATGTGTAGAAGGTTGATGTTGGTATACATTATGCAGATTTTGAGGATTCAAATGGCTTGTAGATGATTCTGCAACATCAGGTGCAGTAGTTTCATTAGCAAACGGGTTAAAGAACGCATTTGGATCAAAATCTGCTGGTGGGGGTACTTCATTAAGAACATCATCAGCTGGTTCAGCGTCGTTGGATGCAGTTTGTTCAACTGTTGTTGTTGAGTCAACTGGTGGTGCTTCTTCAACAATATTTGTTGTAGCAGGTGTATCAGGTATTGGAATATGATCAGGTTGAGCAGCGAAAACAGCGGATACACCTGGAGCACGTTCATCAATGTCATCACTAAACAGCGGAGCAAATAGCTTTTCCATTTGTTGATGAGTAAGCTGGAGGCTTGGTTTAACT
This sequence comes from Chrysanthemum seticuspe, assembly GCA_019973895.1. Classification (NCBI taxonomy): domain Eukaryota; kingdom Viridiplantae; phylum Streptophyta; class Magnoliopsida; order Asterales; family Asteraceae; genus Chrysanthemum; species Chrysanthemum seticuspe. The sequence goes on from BPTQ01000004.1 coordinate 100,359,578, forward strand.
GATGATGGGGTTTGAGGGAAGTTTAAACGGTTATGACCGGGTTCCAAGTTGTTATGCTCAGAAGCCATTTCAGTAAGTTCATCGAAATTTGCATGAATCGTTTCCATAACCTGCTTTGTACGACGATTCCAGATCCGGTAACCTTTAGAATTCTCACAGTATCCAATAAAGACTCCAATGTCAGCTTTGGCTTTGAACTTTCCAAAGTCATCACGATCATTATTTGGGTAGCAAAGGGATCCAAATACATGAAAGTGTTTGAGATTTGGTTTTCTGTTGTGGATTAGCTCAAAAGGTGTTTTGTTGTGGCGTTTTGTAATCATTGAACGATTTTGAGTATAGCATGCAGTTGATACAGCTTCTGCCCACAAGTAATCTGGAAGTTTAGCATTGATTAACATTGTTCTTGCAGCTTCCACTAACATACGGTTTCGTCTTTCAACAACTCTGTTTTGTTCTGGTGTACGTGCAATAGATGTCTGATGCTCAATTCCCACTTTCTCATAAAATTCTCGAAGAGTTTGGTTCACAAATTCAGTTCCTTTGTCTGTTCTGATTTGGTGGACAGTGTTCCAGAGCTGATCTTGAATTTTCGTGAGAAAGGTGATGATCATCTGTGGAGCTTGATCTTTACTTCGAAGAAAGTAGACCCAAGTCCATCTTGAGTAGTCATCTACGATTACCAGGATGTAGCGTTTGCCATTAATCGTTTGCACACGCATCGGGCCACACAAATCCATGTGAAGAAGATGAAGCACATACTGAGAGTTGTGTTCCACCTTTGAAGGAAAATGAGCACGAGTGCTTTTCCCTTTTCACAAGCTGAGAAAAGGTGATCTTTAGAATATCGGAATCTTGGGAGACCTTCAACAAGTTTGTGTCGAGCAAGGTTGGTTATGGTTTGAAAGTTTAAATGTGAGAGATGACGGTGCCATAGCCAAGATTTTGTTGATGTTGCCTTTGAAAGTAGACAGATGGGAGATGAGGCAACCATGTCTTGCATTGAGATGGTGTACAGACTATAATTGCGAGAGCCAGACATAAGATCGTTTCCTTGTAGATCATGAATGAAACAAGTTTTCTCCCGAAAAGCAACTTCCAAATCTCCATCACAGAATTGACCGACTGAAAAGAGATTGTGACCGAGGCCTTCCACATAATAAACCCTGCTAATTTCGATATTGCTATTGATATAATCTCCGTAGCCCATGATAGCTGCGAAGTGATCATTCCCGAATCTGACAGTGCCAATGAACTTTACAATAAAGTTTGATAACAATTTAAGATTGCCTGTCATGTGTCGGGAACATCCGCTATCAACAATCCAAAGGATGATCTGTATCACCTGCATTACACACAGACGACACAAATGGAATAGAAGTAGATGTGGAACCCGATGAGTTAGAGGGTTCCGAAGCAGTTATAGTAGAAATACACACATCAATGACTTTAGGCATCCATTTAAATCCTAGTGTATTATGTAACCATTTCTTCCATCTCCAACTAGTATTTGCTTTAGTCTTAGTGAATGCACTAGGTGGTACTACATTCCTTGGAGGTGATACTGGAGCTACAAGGATATCAATGCGTTTCTTAGAATCTAAGGAGGGTGGTTTACCAAGCACAGACTTAGAAGCAATAGTGGGCCTAGAGGTATTCCGTTTCTTAGGATTCCTTAAACGAGACAAGATAGCTTTAGCAACACATTTATCATGATAATCAGAAAGCATACTTTTACGACAAATAACACAAGAAGCTTCAAACTGAATATCAAAAGTACTTAAAGGTTCAGCATTTGTTACAACACTTTTTCCATTACATTTGTCAGATGCAGTATCTAAAGTGGGTGCAACATGAGTCTTATTCAAAGTCCTAGGGTGTTCTTCTACTTCATCATTCTTTTTGTTCTTTTCTTAGATCGCAACTTCCTATTCTTCCTTGTATTGCTCCTAGGCTGTGAAGTGCGGACGTTGGGAAAGAGGCAACTATTCTTGTTTCAGTAGAGGGAAACACATTAGTATCTTGTGGTTTGTCAGTAGGCATTCTAGGGTCACTTTTTCTAAATGTTACAGGTGCAAGTTTCTTAATCTTGCTAATTTGAACTTGTTCATACTTTCCTAACTTTTCCTTTAGCTCAATGATAGTGTGCAACAAATCTTGATTTTCAGAACGAAGATTTCCAGAAAAATTCATGACTTCTTTAGTGTGCGCAAGATAATGATCAAGTTCGTTGGATGCTTCATCACGAGTCTGTTTGAGTAAATCAAATATGACACCATATTCCTTTTTAACTTTTGCAAGTTCTTGTTCATATTTTGAGATTTGACATTTTAAAGACGCGTTTTGATCATCCAGTTGTTCAATTTTAGGATCAAAAGATTTTGAACGCAACTGGGTGATTTTGGTTTGCAGAGCAAGTTCACGATTTTGACAACCTTTTTGACACCATTGAAGACGAAGTTTTGCATTTGAAAGTTCGTTTAACAATCGTTCATTTTCAACTTTTAAATACTCGATCTGAAGCACATTATCAGTATTATCAACAATTACAACAGAATCAACAGAATCAGCAGAGATATAATCAGATGCATATGGCAAAGAATGCAATAACACAACATTATGGATATCAGCACAGATAACATCGTCCAAGAGTCGATCAACATGTTTTCGTAACATTTTCTTTTTACGTTTTGTATTAGAAATAGATGTTTCAGTTTTCTCGAAAACGATTTTCATCAATCCAAGTTCCTTATGAAATTCCCTTTCCCAATATAATGCACAAATTTTCAAAATTTTAACATGGGGTAAAAATCTTTTTTGAAAAATATCTCTTTGTTCTCGCGCCTGAGGCGATTGAAAATGTTCAACTTTTATTTCAGAATGAAATTCAATCTCACGTTCTAAAAGTTTGAGGTCAAAAGTGAAAATGTCAAAATATCTGAGAATTTGACGATTTTCGGGTTTTGAATTTACTTCACTGAGTGAAGGTAAAGGACCATAAATTTGTGCATAATTTGGTTAGGGAGCAACATTAGAAGACTCAGACGTTTTTGTGATAATCCTAGGTGTGTTAGAAGAATCCTTTGGTGTGACGAAAGTGACAGGTTTTGAATAGTTAAATGGTTTGTTATAAACAACATTTTCTAACTTTGATCGACTCTCGTCTTCTGCATCTAATTCCTCTTGACGATGATATTCAACAATACTCATAACAGAATCATCAATTTTATATTCTGCACTGGAAACTTCAGGATTTGGTTTGAATGCTTTGGTTGAAAGCTTTGGCTTGTAATCAACAAGATTCGGTCCATATCCATTTGGATTGGGTTTTAAAGTAAACTTTTGAATGGTTGTGATTGACTCACCATGTTTATAAACAACATTTCGAAACTCTTTAAGTTTGTTTTGTAAGCCAACAATTTCTTCAAGATGGTCATCTATTCGTTTCGTTGAATGCTTTTTGTACGCAGAGAACTGTTTTTGACAAGTTAACAACTCAGCCTTGGCTTTTTGAGTTTCCAAAGTAAGAGCGTTAAGTTGCTTTTTATGTTCATGTTTCAGTTGTTCTATTTGAGACAACAAAGCATTCTTCGATGCGGCTAGATCACGAATCTGTCGTTCTAAAGATTTTTCGTTTTGATGTGATTTAGCAAAAGCAGCTTCAAAACCTTTTTCACGGTTTTCTTGAGTTTTGAAACAATTGAGTTGCCGTTTTAAGCATTCGATATCCCTGGTTAACAGTGCATTTTTACTGTGTAATTTCTGATTTAATGCATAACATTCATCCATTCGGGATTGTTGGTCTTTAAGTAAGAGATCAATATCTGGACTAGGAAAAAGTTCAGCGTGTTCAACGTGAGTCACAATATGATCACTATTCAGATCCTCAAGTATAACCACGGAGTCAATTTGAGTATCAAAGGTAATCATAAGATCATCTTGATCGTCAAATGTAACTACGGGGTCTAGTTGAAAATCGTCGGAATGAGATGTGGACGACTCATTTTGAACATTATGAGCCTCGCCGGATTCAGATGTTGGCTGAGATATTAGATCAGTGATGAATATGGTTTGTTCGGGTACCTGAGACAAGCCATCAGTGTCATACACTGGGCCTGTGTCACTCATGTGGAGAGCTTGCATTTGTGCCATCAACATCACTGCTGCATTAGCTTGCAAGTCCTCCATATCATCATCTGAGTCTGCATCTGCCATAAAGCTCTGTTCTTTGTTTGTGAGAGTTCCACCAGCTTCGTCCTTAAGAGCCAAAAGTAAAGCCTCCTTGTGATAAGCACTGCCCCTAGTCCTCGGCTTTGGGCATGCATTAGCCAGGTGTCCCTTCTCATTACAGTTGTAGCAGCGAAGACCATTTATCCCATTCTGAGCATTACCCTGTTCAACCACTTGAGCTCTCTGTTGTTGTGGAGCACCCATGTTATTCCTTCCCATAGCATTAAACCCTTGACCACCTCCCATCTGATGACCATAACCACGATTTTGAACTTCAACACGTCCATTGTTCACAACAGCCTGATTCCTTGTGTTTGATGAGGAGCGAATGCGATTGTTGGATTTGTTTGTATACCGGCCGAAGGCTTTAGCAATCATAACAAATCCTTGTTGCAATGCATCGAAAGATTCGGAGTCCTCATTAGCTTCACTGTAAAGTGCTTGATCATTGTTGTTATTGTATGGAACCAATTGAGTTTGTTGAGTTTGTTGCTGTGACTGATCATATGGTGTAATTGTTGCAGTTGGTTGAGGAGCGGGTTGAGGAGGATAACTAGTTTGAGCCCACAAAGCAAGTTGTTGATTATCCGGAAGTGAAGGTGAAACAGTTTGGCCACGGATAACCCTTTCCTTATCAACTTCTTTTTTATGAGGCTTCAAATAGTCGTACAACAATCCGTATGAAGCATGATGAAGATTCTTCGCTTGACGGATGAAAATGACATACTTCTCCCAATCAGGACCAAGACTACTTAGGAACTTTGTATTGACTGCAATTCTTGGCATGATGATGTTGTGTTTATCCAAATCATTGATGATGTCTGAGAATCGATAATGATAAGACTCTAGTGTCTCTCCAGGTTCAATCATGAAGTGTTCATAAGCCAAGTAAATTTTGGATTCCATATCCTCTTGATTGAGTGCAGTGCCTTCCATGAGAAGATGAATATGTTCCCACATTGCTTTTGCGGTCTTTTGAGCATCAACACTTCGAAGAATTGAGTTTGGTAATCCTAAAAGGATATATTGCATTGCTAGCTCATCAGCTTCGTAGTGTAGAAGTTCATCACCAGAAAGGTCAACGACAGTTGCAATGTTTGTGACTCTTGGTGGAATAGCATTTGGATCTCCGGGTGTAACGAGAATAGGCATCTGAAATGGACCTTCCAAGATAACCTTCTTTAAGAACTTTCCATGTGGCTTCTTTAGATCACAAAACCGAAAGAACCTAATCACCCATTGATCATAGTTTCCGGGAGTAAGCATTGGAGGTCTATCAAGTGATCCTGCCTCATGAATAGATTGTTGGCTACTTAAAGCTTCACACATATTTGCAAACCAAGTCGGTTCCTTCATAGTATTCCTGGATGGATGTTGATTGTAATCATTTGTGTAAGGTTGTACTTGAAGACTAGGTGGTGGTTGAACCATTTGAGGTGGAATTGCTCCTTGTTGCGGATAATGTCGTTGGTTAAATCGTTGTTGATAAATTTGTTGTTGTTGAATGAATTGTTGATGTTGTGGACTTAGTTGTTGTTGTTGTTGATTATACGTGTAAGGAAAGTAGTTAGAGTATGGAGGTTGAGAGATGTTGAAAACTTGTGTTGTTAAATGGATCTTTGTAGTCGAATGAAACGTTGTTGATGAAGTATCCTTAGGCGTAGAAAAACCAAGTTTAGGCAAAGCAACACTTAGGCGTAAAAACACCAAACTTACGCGTAAAAGCAGTATTTACGCGTAGGATTAGCTTACGCGTAAGAATTGAGAAACACTAAAGTTATGCGTAAACTGAAAGTTAGGCGTAGAAGACTTATGCGTAGGATTAGCTTATGCGTAAGACAAGGCTTAGGCGTAAGAAACATCTTAGGCGTAAAGAGTTCTACGCATAAGTTTGAGCTTATGCGTAAGAATAGGGTTTTGCCCAAAAAATCTTTTACACTATCACAGTGTAAAGGATATCCAAAGTCGAAGTGTTTTCAGGCTTATCCAAGCAAGAAAACACTGAGTAAACCACGAAAACTGAAGATCGATCCAAGGAAAAGTTACGCGTAAGATTAGGGTTTTGATACGCGTAAAACTTAACCAAAACTGATTTTTAGCCCAAAATGATTCTAAACCAGATTTTTGTGATGAAGCAGCTTCAATATCACCAAAATAACACAAAAGTGTGAAACTTGATGATCCAAAACTTAGAAAAACCTTATGCGTAGAAATGATCCCACGAATAAAACCAAGCTTAAAAACAAAGAATAACACGTAAAGTTTGAAACTTTTTGCTTAAAACAGAAATTTTAACACCTAAAAACGTTGAAAGTAAAAGAATCTTGGATTGAAAAGTGTAAAAATTGAGTTTTTAAGCGTGACAAAGTTTGTAACCCGTGTGTTACGCGTAAGACCAAAAACCAACTTCAAAAACAAAACCTTTTCACCCAACTATTTGGCGAATGATACCACTATTAGGTTCCCATATTACTAACACAAGCATCAATAGAAGAAATAGAGAAGAGAAGTGATCGGATGAACAACACACACACACACGTATGACAATTTTGAAAGGTTATGCGTAAAGAGTGAATGTGAATTGAACAACCAACCCTCAAGTGAGGGTTATACAAGAGTATTTATAAGGCAAGGAGCTAGGGCAACACTTCTAGCAACCTTCCCTTCTTATGGGCTTGGGCCAAGGCTCATGGGCTTTCTACATAAGCCTTGGCATGATTACTAACATAAAAGCCATATTAAGCTAATTATTACATATTAATTATTAACACTTGAAATGTAGTTTAGGAGTGATTCCAACAAATACAGTGCAAATTAGTGTGTCGCACTATTTTTACATTTCAAAACAATGTAAAAAATGTTTTGTACTGTTCATATGGTACTGTAGCAATTATAATAGATTACAAAAGTGACGAATCATATAATGCCTAGTGGACTAACAACACTAAATTACACTCAAGGGACCAATAAGAAAACATATTTGCTGCTAATTATCCCGTAATACAATTGCGTGGGACCCCATTTCCCAAATGCTTTTTAGTATTATATATATATATATAATTAAATATATGAAAATAATCCTAGATTTGTATAGTTACGCGATTTTTTCATGAACATTGTGTCAAATTGTCAGAAAAGTCATGTGGATGAGGACATTTGTGAAAACCCTTATCTAAGAGCAATCGGTGTAATAACGTTGCTATGGGCGTTATGCTGACATGGCTAGCGTTAACGCGTCGTCGCTCAGAGTTAAGGTGGTACGTTGATGGGGACGTTGCCTGGGTAATGCAGCGTTGAGGCTAGCTTGAATAAAAAAGGGTTTTGGTCGTAAAATAGCAACGTACTTTTTCAAATATACCGAGTTAGTGCGTGTACTATTTTTTGTTCCACTTAATGTAACGTACTTTCATGTTTTGTTCCAATCTAGTACGTGGTGATGACGTGTCTCGTTATAAATGGTGACACGTGTCAGACTTTTAGGTATGCTACGTCATCATCACGTACTAGATTGGAACAAAACATGAAAGTACGTTGCATTAAGTGGAACAAAAAATAGTACACGTTAACTTGGTACATTTGAAAAAGTACGTTGCTATTTTACGACCAAAAACCAATAAAAAAATAAAAATAATAATAAAAAAATTACACAAACGCCCCCTTAAACAGCTACATGTAATTTGAATTCAAAATAAATAAATAAAAAGTTAAATAAATAAATAAACCCTTTGGGTTAAACGGCTGGTTAGGGTAAAAATAATTAAAAAAAAATTACACAACACCCTTTAACGGCTAGTTGCAATTTGAATTCAAAAGCTTCTATAAATACCAACGTTTACATATTATTATATTTACAAACTTTCCATATTTAACCGAAACACTATTAATCATTATAACAAAAAAATTATGGTTTGTTCTCTCCCCCATTCCGTCGAAGAAATGCAAGCTTTTGTTCAAAAACAATGCGACCAAGACGATGCGGCTCGATAGAAGGCTATTGTCGAAGTTATCAAGATGTTTGAGCACGCAAAGGCAGTTGAGAAAAAATTACGCAAAGTGCAAAGACATTTCGCATGAAAGACAAGTTGTGCTCGACAAATTTTTGAGCGGTGAGGCCAAGAAAGATGACACCATCAATGAAACGCTGTGGAAGTGTGTTTCACAGATACAAGACAACATCAGTAACAAAATCCATTGGAGTTATGAAGAAAACAAAATTTTTGGTTAGGTATCACAACAGCTTAATCAACTTGGGCTAGATGCATCAACTTCAGCTGATGCGCATGGATTTATTGAGCAACAAAAGTATCAATTTACGAGTTATGAAGACAAGGCAGTTGATTGGCATGACTTAACTGCATGACAGCATTATGAAATTATGTGTGGCGAACAAGCTTTAAGAGAAGTTGAAGCAGAACAAGCAAGGATTCAACAAGAGTGGGAGGAGAAACTCAGAAAAGAAGAAGCACAAACGGTTGCGTACATGTTAGAATTTGGGTTTGTGAAGTCTCCTGAGTATGATTTTGCATACGGGGAGCATTCAGAGAAAGATATGTTTATGTATTTTCGTATCGTAGTGTATTTTAGTTCGTATGTTTTTTTTCGTATCGTATCGTATTTCGAAATGTATTTTATGGAACGTTTATTTAATATTTATGGAATATTTTTATGGTTATTAATAAAGTGACAGGTTGTTTATTAAATAAAGTATTAGTTTAGGGGTTGAGTTCATAAATGTTATTTTTTAAAGAAAAGTGAGGCCCAAAATGTGGTATTATGGTGGTGTTATGATAAAGGGTGTTTTATTGTGTTAAGGTTGAAATGTTAAAGCTAATATGGCGCTGATGTGACACGATGTTATGAGTTAACTTAAGTTATTAATTATACCGATTGCTCTAAGGGTATTAAACATTGTTCTAAATACTATACCCTCACACAAAATAATTATTTTATGTGTGATTGTAATCCTTCAATCCAAAAGGTTCTAAACAAACACACCCTAAAGTTGCGTCATATAGGGGTGTTCACGGATCAGGTAATATCCATAGTAACCGAAACCGAACTGAACCGAATTTGTAACCGAACCGAATTGGTCAAAACCAAACCGAACCGAACTAGATGTTCGGTTATAGGTTTGGATATGGTTTTGGCAATAAAAACCAAAAACCGAATTCATATAAATATATATTTTTTCTATGTATTTATATAAAAAAAATCCCTAAAACTCTTTCTTAGTATAAATATAACATTATTTAAGTTTGAAAAAAAAATTGTGTTAAAAATATATATAATTAAATGAAAAAATAGTTAAAATTGTGTAATTCGGATTATTTAGTTTGATTTTCGGTTTTTCGGTTCGGTTGAATCAAATTTGAATTCGGCTCGGTTCGGTTTCCGGTTTTACCCAAAACAATTTAACCGAACTAACCGAACCGAACAAACCGAATAACCCGATAACCAAACCGATAAACACCCCTAGCGTCATGCTCATGGTTTTTACTTGGTAAATCTTGAGAGTAATTCTTATATCACACACGGAAACTTGATAAAGTTTGACTTAAATGAGTTCGAATCTGGCTTGAACTCAAATGACTTACTAAATACTCAATCGATATAATATTACACAACTAATATGGAATAAGCCATCATCTAACAAAAATTTCCAAATCTTGTAAGAAGCAAATGACCATCTCCAAAGTATATATAAAACACTAAAATTGGTGTTTTGGTTTGGAAATTCATTTCCAACCAACCAATACTTCATATTCGGTGTAATTTTTGGTACAAGCTTTCAGCTACCACATATTATAAAGCTGAAAAAGCTGCCAGAAGACCATCCAAAGTATTTTGCATAGTGTTAGATCCTTCAGACCATAAAGCTTGACTTTCTAGGTCATATGCAAACGCGACATTAGCAAGTCAAGCTAAAGGTAATGGTCACCAAACCCACCACCTCCACATTATTGAATAATTGATTTCTTATGTTTATTCAATAACCAAAATACAATATATATAAGTTATATGTGATAATCTAGAATGAATGCTAATGGGTTAAGCCCATAGTACGACTAATAACATCTCAACATGGGCTTTAAAACACTTTTGATAATGTTGTCTAATACTCCCTCGTAGTTTGAACGAAAGAAGACCGAACACTCAAACTGATGTGAAATTCTTCAAACAAAGCAAAAGGCAATCCCTTTGTAAAGATGTCATCATGTTGATAACGTATGGTATGTGAAGAACACTAACCTGTCCCTTAGTAATCATGTCCCGAACAAAATGAATGTCAATCTCGATGTGCTTCGTCCATTGATGTTGAACAGGATAAACATACAAATAAATAGCACTAACATTATCGCAATACACAAGGGTGGCAATCAAGATAGGAGTATGTAGCTCGTGAAGAAGATTAAAAACCCATGATATTTCATCAACTGCATTAACAACACCCTTATATTTGGCCTCAGCGCTGGAATGAGATATACTATGCTTAAGCTTTGACGACCATGCCAGTAAGTTATTACCTAAAAATACACAATAGCTAGAAGTAAGGCGACATGTTGCTGGACAACCAGCCTAATCAGCATTGGAGTAAGCAGTAAGAGATGAGGTGGATGAAGCGTGTAAGTGTAAACCTTAGGCCAATGTCTCTTGAATTTACCGTAAGATGCGCTTGAGAGCCGCCAGGTAAGGCTCCCGTGGATCATGCATATATAAACAAATCTGCAAGACAACAAAAGGGATATCGGGGCAAGTAAAAGTGATATATTTTAAGCCACCTGCAAGACCGTGGTAAAAGCGTAGGATGTGAGACAAGATCACCCAATGGACCAAGCTTGGACTTATTGTCAACCGGAGTCTGATTAGGATTACAACTATCTTATCCATATGGGACCTCTTAATTAGTTCAAGAGCATACTTCCGTTGAGAAAGAAACATCCATGTAGCATCACGAGAAACGAAAATACCCAAAAAATAAAGTACAACCAAATCTATCATATCAAACTCCCGGTGAAGAGATGAAAAATGCGTTGAAATAAAGTTGTAGAAGAAGCTGTAAGAGCAATATCATCCACATAAATCAATAAATACGCAATCTCAGAACCATGCCAATAGATAAATAATGATGAGTCACAATGACAATAAGAGAAACCAACCTGTGTAGCATAACCTATAAACCGTTGTAATAAAGCACGAGGTACCTATTTCAAAGCATATAATGAGCGTTGCAACAAACAAACATGAGTCGGAAATCTATAGTCTAAAAACGCGGTGTCTGATTCATATATACAGTCTTAGGAAAGGTCATCATTAAGAAATGCATTTTGTGGAAAACTAGAAGGGGAGGTTGAATAGTTTTGCCGATTTTAAGTTGATTTCAAAAACTTTAGATTCGTTAATATGTGAGATCTTATGGATGTTGAGAATGTATAGATCTAATGATAATGTAAGCAAATAAATAAAGTTAAGGGATAGAAATGACACAACCGATTTATAGTGGTTCGGCTACAAGGACACCTTCCTTGCCCTACTCCACTCCCCGAGTCACCTACTCGAGAGTTCAAGCACTATGTCAAAAAACTCCTTCACTTGGCGGAGAAGCCTTTACAACGTTGCTTACACTTTTTCCGGTACAAAGCTAGATACCGAGTCCGTAACAAGGTGGACCAAACCAACACGACTATTACACAACAACTATGTGAAATATCAAATACAAGATCTTCGCTACAGAAATCTTGCGGAGTGACAAATCAATCAAGGACCCCTTGCTTGGATGACTTGTAGAATGCTCGTGATCTCGCCTTAGAGAAGGACCTATATGAGGATCACAATAGAAAGAAAGAAGAACAACTCTCTAGATCAAGTGATCTATATGTTAGAAGAGAATGAGAGTGTTTGAGAGATTCTGTAAGAAGAGGGGTGAGTTAGAATGAAGAAATGGCTCTCTATTTATAGGCAAAATTCTTCAATGTTCCCCGGATCCCACGGATCCCTTCCACTTGGGATCCGTCTAGTGTAAACTTAGGGATCCGTGGAACGCTCCTCTTTGCCCATGGGTTTTTTGGTTATAGGTTGGTCCATGGGTTTTCTTTAGATTCAATGTATCTAAGTATACATTGTATCTAGTCTTCTTGGGTATGGGTTAAGATCCATGGGTTATGGTCCATGGGTTATGGTTTTTACCTGATCTGTGCTAAACCGTCAAGCTATCTCACACAAGCTAGCCACTTGTGAATGGCTAACCGTAAGAAACTTAAAACAGTTAAAACACAAATGCAATGAAGATCAGAGAATATAATGAATTCCCGGGTCGTTATGTCCCACGGAGACTCAATGGTGTGTAAACACTTGATCAGATGATAGAATGATCACTAAGGATAGTGATCAGTAAAGGTTTAGATTGAATGAGAAATTACACTACTGATTGATTGGAATGGAATGGAATACATAATTGGAAAGCACAACAATCAGATAAAAGAAACGTAAAACGTACGTTTAAAAACTACGTATACGTACAAAATAAAAGGTGAAATCTAAGAAATAAAAGACCTAAAAATATGAAAATGACATTTTTGAAATCCTAATAATAAAAGAAAATTATTAGAAAAATAAAATTATTTTTACAACTATTTATGTAATTATTATTAATTAAAAACTATTTTAAACTATTTATAAATAACCTAAAATAAAAGAAAATACAAAATAAGGCTAGGAAAATAAAATTATGATTTAGAAAAATCTAAAATATTATGAAACTAATTTTAAAATTAAAAATATATTTTTTTACACTTTTTATCTAATTATTACTAATTAATTATTATTTAAAATACACTTAAATACTAGAAAATATAAAATAAATCTGGAAAAATGAAATTTTAACTTGGAAAAATCTAAAATATGATAAAACTAATTTTAAAACTGAAAAGATATTTTTTATGCTTTTTAATTATTTATTACTAATTAATTACTATTTTTAACTATTTAAAATTATAATAAATACTAAAAAGATTAGGAAAATTATGAAACTTTTTCTAAAAATAACTTATGATGACAGAAAACTAAGAAAAATATAAAAACAAGATTTGCTTATAAATAAGATGAAAAGAAAAATCAAAAAGCTAAAAACTATTAAATAAACACTATCACTGTTTTAAAAATGAAGTTTTTCTGGATTTTCTTTTTGAAAACTGTTTAACTACTGATTATATGAAATTTTAATAAACATAAAAATTTTACAAACTACAAATAAGCTGTTTGAGAAGCTTATAAGCCAACAGTGAGTTTAAGAGCTTATTTTGGTGAATTTAAGCTCAAACAAAGTTATAAACTGGAAACACAAGTTAAATAAGCTACAAATAGGATAATGCTACTTATATAAAGCTAAAGTACACAGATAGGCACACTAATAAGCTAGAAATAAGCAATAAGCACTTGAACTAAACTGAATAACCAAACAGTCCTGTGGACTTTTTCAAGGCCAAAATAAGCTAGTGAAATAAGCTCACAAGCTCAAAACAAGCCTTGAGTCAACAAGCTGGCTAGGTTGGCTTTCTAAAAAGCCAAAGATCAAAAGCTATAGGTAACTGTAGAGCTTTATAAGAGCTTGTGAAAGTGATACCAGATCACTGCTCAGCTCAAGCTGAGACAGTTGATACTGAGTGTTGGGACAAAAAAGAAGCTAGGTGCAGCCCTAGCTATTAAGCTTCAAAATGGAAAACTAAGCTTGGGACATCAAGAAGGTTAGGTCAGCTACCCAAAGAACCAAAAATCACAAGATTTGAGCAACTAATAAGCTCTATGTGAGCTTATCAAGTTGGACCACCCAACTGTGCACAGGGCACCATTTTCAAACAGGTACTCAAAATAAGCTAGTTAAAAAGCTATTAAAAAGCTGATTCAAAGAGAACTAGTAATTTTCTAATTAAGTTTAGCAACTAAACTTTAATACCCCAAAAGATTTTAAGCTAAATCTTACTATTAAACTCACACTAAAAATATCTTTTTTAATCAAAAACGACCAAATGCAAATTTTTGACTTTTCTAAAAACTAACTAAGTTTGACTTTTATGAACTTTGATTTGATCTTAAGCACTGAATGTGATGTATTAAGGTATATAAAGACTGATTTGATCAACACTAACAACTTATTAACACAAAATCATGATCATGAATCATGAAATTCAAACAGTGAATGCACAAGATGTGATCAAAAGGGATTTTGACTTTTTGACAAATGACCACTGTTTTTTATGGTTAAACTGAGATATTAGGTGTGTATATGACACAGAACAGGCACAAACAATCAACTCAAACAAGACCTTCTATAGTTTAAACAGGCAAATCCAAACACCCTTTAAGTGACAGTTTTGGAACTTTACAAAGCAAATCACAAATTTAAACCATAAAACTGATTGCAGACCTAATATTATCACTAAACAAGACTAAAGAAACATTAAATAACAACTCTAACAACATAAGACCAAGAAATTACAATTAAGCTAATTTAACTGTCTAAAATGAGATTTTAATAAACTTCAAAAATAAGAACAACAACAAACTGATTTTAATGATTAAATACACTTAAATAAGACTAATTAACACAAAGAAACGGAATTTTAAGCTAATGAACAACTACAATAGTGAAATGCCAAAATGATCAAAAGTGCTTACACATAGCTATCCAACTGAAAACCAAGAACTAGGAACCAAGAACACTCCTATAGGCTTACCACTAAGCCACTAACCCAAGGCCATCCAAAATTCACCCTGCTCCTGCTGTGAACACCATTTCCATATGATTTTTGATTTTTCACTAATTATTTGGTATTTTTGGTAATTTTATGTTTTTACTTCTAAACTGGATTTTAAGATATCTAATAGCTTTTATAAGCTATCTAGGAGCTTACATGTGCTTATTCAGTCCATGATAACACCTAACAACAACATTCGAATCATATGAGATTTTGAGCACTTGAAAATTTGAATAAACTGAAATGAAACTTAACACTTGAAATTGATACTTGTAAAAGGTTTATAATACAATGAAAACTTGAAATACAAAGCTTGGAAACTAAAACAGACACTGAAATTCAAAATTAATCTAAAACGACATGAAATTTAAAGATTACACTAGATTTTTTTTTATACATAGCTTCCTTGCTCCTCTTTATAGCCTTTTTGGAATCCTTGTTGACCTCTGATACAATCCCACTCATTTCCAGCCATTGGATTGATCCAACTCATCATATCCGTCCAAGTGGATTTTGGCGCCAAAAGTCACATAGCAGGTTTGATCAATAAATGGAGTTGTTTGAATCAATTAAGGGTATTTGGGTGTTAGTGGAGGTAGAGGGGACAAGGTAAGGGGGGTGGAGTAAATCATGGAAAACCATGACTGGTTTTGGAATTCAGGCTATGAAGAAGGAAGTGAACAGTGCTAGGCAGTTTTTTATTCGTTTCACTTTCGTTGACCGAAGCTATAATACTAACGGGGGTCCAAGGGTCAAGCCAAAGGGGGTCAAGGCCAAGGGTCAAGTGGGAATGGGCTAAGGGTTGGGCCAACAGGTATATGGATTGGATTTGGGCTTTGGTTTGATATAGGATCCGTTTGGTGTAGCTTATTAACCCAAGGACCAAACTTGCAAATCTGCCAAACATGAGGGACCAATCTTGCAGTTTTCCAAACTTATCACAAGGACCAAACTTGACAAACTTTGATAGTACAAGGATAACTTTTGATCACTTTCCATTTTAAAAATATCCAAGGACTATTTTTGCAATTTTTCAAAGTTTAAGGACATTTTCTGCCATTTGACCAAAGAATCATTCAAGGACCAAATTTAACAACTTAGAATATTTCAGGGACCTTGAATGACAAAACTCCACATTTTTGAATTCTAGGGACTAGATTTGACAACTTTTAAAACTTGGGGGACTAAAACTGCCAATTTTGCAAACTTGAATCATTTTTCATCTGATTTTGATATTTTTGCATTTAAAACACATAAAACACTGATTTGTGATATTTTCATCATTTTGATGCATTTTCGAGTGTTTTCAGATGATTTTGCAGTTTAGATTGTACAAAAATGATGAGTATTTATCAAATACCGAACACCATTTCCGTCACCTTTTCGGTATTAACCATTAGTCGAGTGGTTTCTATTAAGACTATTAAATAGATTCTCAACCGATCAGGTCTCGTTTGCCGAAGACCATTTCTGTTTAGTTTAGGCAAATGTCGAATACTAAACGAGTTTTAGTAAACCAATAGTCACATGGTTCCAAGAATGAACTTGACTTTGTAAACCGATGAGGTCTTCACTACCGAAAACCATTTCTCAAAAATTTTAGGTAATTTCAAGATTTAGTAACGATCCCTGATCGTTATAGAGTCACACCCCCTAACTACTCACAGATTTATGAGTAGTAAAAACATGTTAGATTTGACGTTTTAGTAGACTTTTGTGAGCTTTTACGTAGTTTTACTACTTTTATAGTGTTTAGTCACAAAATACACAAAATTTACGTTTTTATAGTTTTAGTCTACTTTTTACTAAGTTCAAACGTTTTAACCGTCAAAATCAGGGGGTTCAAAATTTTCAACAGTTTAGATCAGGGATCTTAAGTTTTTACACCTCAAAACAGTAAGTTCCAGGGACTTTATAAGATTCAACAATTTAAACCAGGAACTTACTAAGAAACCAGTTTACCGTCTTTTACAGGAATTTGAAACTTTTTAACGTTTTTATCAGGAACCTATAAAAATTTTACCTTTCACTAGTTTTCAATAGGAACATGATAGTTTCAAACAGTTCAAACCAGGAACACTATTCAAACCTTTTG
>BPTQ01000004.1:100380662-100424392 GCA_019973895.1 Chrysanthemum seticuspe
ATGAGGCAAAATTCACGACGACCAAAGTGTAGAAAATGATTGTTAACATTATAAATGAGGGGTAAATCATAGTGATCATTATCAGAGAAGACTTGCTTCTGTAGCATAAAATGTATAAGACCCTCTTCATTGTCAACATAATCCAAATCCAGCCAATGCCCAAAACATGTCGACCTAAACAGTACAGATCGATCCAAACCTAGTATGTCTTTGATTAATGGAAAGTAATTGAGTTTGCTTCTAACATGTACCCTCGCATGATATTCCTAAAGCGATTACAATATACAAGAATTAGCATAGCTGGGATAAGATAACAAGATTAAGCTAAGAAGAACTTTTACTTATGGGCTTATAGTTGCAATATGGGCTTCTCTAAACAATTAAAATTTCGCCTTAATACATCAGAATACTAGGCTTATAACTAGTTACACACTTTTCAAATATTCAACCTAAACAGTTTATAAACACCGTAGAATAGCATTGAGCAATGTTAACAGATTTGCATGCAGACACGATTATGCAGACATGTATAAGCACAAAACTGCTTATTTTCTTAATAATTAGCAAAAAACACTTCAAAACAGTTGATTTTCTTAAAAAAAATACCAAATAAGAACTTAAAATCTGCTTAGGTTATTAGAAATGACCGAATAAGCACTTCAAAACAGCTTATTTTCCTAAAGAGATTACAAGATACAAGAATTAGCATCGCTGGGTCCTAGTTAACAAGATTATGCAGACACGAAATACGCTAAGAAGAACTTTTACTTATGGGCTTATACTTGCAAATATCAGCTTATATACATCAAAATACTAGGCTTATAACTAGTTTCACACTTTTCAAATAGTCGTCCTAAACAGTACACTTAAAACTATAAATTCAACCAGTTTATAAACACATATATTAGCATGCAGACATGATTATGCAGACATGTATAAGCACTTTTTTTAAAAAATTGCTTATTTTCTTAAAAATTAGCCAAAAAAACTTCCAAAACAGTTGACTTCCTTGAAAAAAATACCAACTAAGCACTTTGATAAGCACTTCAAAACAGCTTATTTTCTTAAATAGAAACTGATTAACAACAATAAGACCAACTAACCCATTTTCAGAAATACCAAAAAGGCAAACACCCAGTTAGATCTAACAATGAATCAAAAAAAAATTAGAAGACTACCAGGGGTTTCATGGTGGAATGAAACAACAAATTGAGTGTGTGATAATCTTGTGTGTATGTGAAAAAGTAAATCAATCGAAAGTAATTGAAAACATACATCGGATAATAATTCAAAATCTAGAACGGATTTCCACAAAGTTAATCGGATATCAAGGAAAGTAAAAGTCAACGCACCTTTATGTCACATCTTGGCCGCCGGTTGCGCAAGCCGCCGGTTGAGTAGCCGGCGGTTGCTCAAAGATAGAAGTTATCTTGGAAAATTGGAAAGGTAAAGGGAGGAGTGGTAGTTGGGACACATGTCATGTTTCTGGTGGAGCTGCGCGGTCGAGTGGTTGCGCATGACCATTTTAGAGATTGAAGAAAAATTTGACCACAAAGGGGACTACCAAAAAGATTTTGGCACTTTTTGGTACTTTTCTCTTTAAAACGTACACTTTTAAGGGGTCATTTAAGCCCTTAATCGCCTACTTTTATATTCGTTAATGTTTAATTTCGTTCATTTTCACTTTTTAGGTCTCTTGGAAGCAAAATGCTGGAATGATGCATTTTTGGACAAAAAAGAGTGAATATGTGAAGAAAATGGCTAATTCAAGATCACGACACTCAACCTGTTGGAATTACACCTGACGGCGTCCCAAAAAAAGGGCGACGCCGTCCCTATTTTGTAACGACTCAGGAGCGAAATTGCTATTTTACACTTGACGTCGTCAGGCTTTGAAGAGTAAGGGCGTCACGAAGACTTTTCTTCTCAGACGGCCTAGATCCAGACTCAGACGGCGTCCCAACCACAACGTGACGCTGTCCCAATGTTGACTTGGCCAAGACAAAACCCTAATGGCGGCTATCAGACGGCGTCCCACCTATAAGGCGACGCCGTCGCACATGTAAAATTATATATAAAAATCGAATTTTCAGACTTTTAAAGAGGTAGACTTGTGGAGTAAAAACTTAAAACGATTGTAGTCCGGTTTGGACAATATTTTAGGGTTCTCATACCCTATTTTACATCGAGATAAGTTATTTATTCCCTTGATTTCATTATATCTTTTATTGAATGTGTGTATGCTTGCATGTTTAACATGTCTGGCTAATTTACTTGTGTGTTTGCTTAGATCTATGAAACCTAGTTATTAATTATTGATTGGTTGTCTCTTGTCTTAATTGTAATTGGCTTAGGAGTGCATGAAGCCATCGTTGTATTTTTAATGCTTGAGTAATCTTTGTTGAACATTAGTTTATAGTTACTAGTGGAACTGTAGACTAAACATCCAAAGATAACCTTAGTGTTAAGTTTATGAATCCTAAAGATTTCGTAGTCATTAACCTTAATGTAGTCTCAAAGAGTTAGGGATAAAAGCACACCCTACAACCTTAGAAAACACAACGCGTTAAAAATAAGGACGTGACAATTCAACCACCAATAAAAGATAACTAGGGAGTAATAGTATCTAGGTGGACACATCTTTAATCATCATACAAGGACACTTCAAAAAGACATAGACTACCCCTTGGTTTAGATAATTAGATAGTAGAGTAATCGGTAGAAGTACCAAACCCCCAAATCCAAACCCTGAGATTTTACCTTTAGTTTCTAAAAAAATATAAAAAGATAAAAAAATAATATTCCTCTACCTCAACCTTAGCGTAGTAATTTCTCACTAGCATTCCTATTCCCCTAGAGAACGATATCAATACCCGAGGCTTACCCAATACTACACTACAACGATTAGGTTCACTGCCTAGGGTGTTGAAAAACTTGCTCGACGAAAAGGAAGTTTCCTTTGACCCCGAACGCGCCTTGTAAGCGCATCAAGTTTTTGGCGCCGCTGCCGGGGAATTGAATAGCTAGTTAGGATTCTATCTCGTTTAGGTTCCCTTGCTTGATTTCTATCAAGTAAGATTTTTTTTCTCAATTTTAGCTTCCTCGTAGTCTATCCCCCTTCTTCGTGACTTTGTTCGTAGCCCCATCACTTTTCATCATAGAAGGTGATAACCCACCAAACAACAACTTACCATCAAACAAATATTCAACACTTGATCCAACCTTTGCCAACCAACTTCGAGCTCGTATTTTTAGTGAAATTAGAGAGCTTAAGAAATTGAATAAGATAACTGAAAGTGAACTTGAGGAGGCCCTTAAGGAATCCACTAGTACTTTAAATAGTGATTCAACCTCCAGCGATTCGTAGGATGAATTAGATGAAGGAGACTATAAGGTATTATAGATTATGGAGGATAGTAAGGAGGAGGAGGAGGAGGAACTTAGGGAGTATTTCGATTCATACCCTAACGGGAAGGAAACCGCCTATCACTATAACGTAGTTAACTTCCTGCGACCACCTTTCGAGCCATGCATAAAAAGTGGTGACCCTAAAAACATTAAGATACCGTGCATGATTGGGTACTCATATAGGGATCACACTTACATAGACTATAAGGCACCCATGAACATAATGTCTAGGCTCTATTACAATTAGATCATGAGCGAAAAGTTAGGACCAATGAGGGACCCCTTTTACCCAAAGAAAGTGAGTAACTATGTTTGGAGGGTTAAAGGATTGCATGTCTTCGTAGGTAACTTCACATATAGGTGTGATTTCATGATCTTGGAAAATGTTAAGGGCATCATTGATGGGTTTTTAGGAGATGTGATACTTGGGAGACCATTTATTGAGGAATTTAAGATGGTTTATGATCAAGAGGAAGAAATAGCCAAGTTCTCAAATGGGACCGAATGTGTTAAATATATAATGCCCTACAAAAATAAGAAGTTTGAGGGTATTGATGATTTAGATGTAGACAACATTCCGGATTTTGAAGTAGATTGAGAGAACAAGGCTTACTACACCGCTTGTCTAGAGTTAGGCCCTGAATATATTCGTGATGAAAGAAGAGTTAAGGAAATCGAATGGGCATCTAAGATAAGGGGAAAGTAGGAGCACGACTTCGAGTCTAGCTACAAGACTCATAAATAAAGAAAAGCATTTTGTGGGAGGCAACCCATGCTTAATTGTTTGCTTGTTTGTGTGTCATATATCTTTTCATTATTGTATGTTCTCATGTTTGAATTTGTGAAAATGCTTTATTTTGTCTTTAACCTCGTCTTAATTACATATAAAGGTATTTTACAAAAATGATAAGTGTAGGGAGGATTACACACATTTTTAAAAGAACGTGAACATGAGAATTACGATTATTGAATTGATATATATGTGTGTTTGTTAGAGTCAAATGCTTGTATCGAGTCATAATGGATGTTTTGCAGGAACTTTTCCAGATTTTAAAGGTGTAATTTTTCTAGAATTTTTCCAGAAAAACGTAGCAGACCAGTTTCTGTCAGCATAACCTGACGGCGTCAGGATTGCAACCTGACGGCTTCAGGAGGAGTAGAAACAGCTTGTGTAACTTTCTCTCGTTTTCTGTGCTACTTACAATTTTTTGGAAATTCTCATGTCTTAATTTTCCAGAAAATCTGCAAACATCCATTCTACAAGCATTATATCCTAGTTTAGTAGAGTCATATATAATTTTACCGCCGATTTTACGCGAAGGTTTCGTCTATTTTCTTAAAGTATGCAGGTTTTATTTATCAAGAAGAAGAAACATAAGATTGGATGGAGCTTTTCACACATACATTCTTCTTGGAAAGAATTTAACCACTACTTCGTACGGATCCTACCGAGCTAATAAGGGGAGTACTAGTTTCTTTCTCTTTTAATTACCTTCCATTATCATAACTTTGATACTTTCGGGGAACATTGGGGACAATGTTCAGTTTAAGTGTAGGGAGGGAGAATAAAACCGGAACTTTGAAACTATGCTTATCCTTGATTATTTGGCTTGTCCTATTTCATTTGTGTAATAAGGTATGAGAAATATCGGTTAGGGTAATTTTAGCACCAAATTAAAAAAATTTCATAACTTGTACGAGTGGATCTTTAGTCTTAATAAAGCGTCTCATGGATAGGAAGCTATATGACTAGCACAAAAATACCCTTTACCACTCAAATTCCACCCCAAAAATGTGAGGTTCGCCCCTAGATCTATAGGAATTAAAGCATTCATCTTTAATGCTTCGAGAGTGTACCGGTAGTATAATAGATTCTAGAACTTGTTTTTTGATGCATCCCGAGATCGCTAGTGAGACTGCACTTGTGTAGTTAGGAATAACGAAATGATAAGAGGCATTAGGATAACCCTTGTTTGATACCCGTATTATAATTACTTCTTCCACATCGGTTGAGTAATTCCCCCACACCCTTGCGATGTACTCATCTTTAGTACACGATACCCCTAGTTAACCCCTCAGATCCTATCATTTTCGCGGTTCTCGTGATACTTCGGTTTTCCGGAATATCAATGAAGAGCATTGTTTACAATCCACCCCCAAATGTACACCCAAATCGCCTTAGCCTACCTTGTATGCACTCACTTTTAGTGCATTATTGTTATCATACTAAACCCTTAGTTCAATTATCTAGTTACTTGCATGGTTGCTAAGTCGAGTCATATCTTTTGTACACACTTTTGGGATGATTGGGACTCATGGGTAAAGTTAAATTTTATGGAGTGACGGGAAAGAACGTTAAATTCAAATTCCCTTTATTTACGTAATAATATACTCCAAGTGTTTTGATCTTTTTAATTCGAGTCAAATTAGTGTTAGAGTAATAAAAAATCAAGTGTAGGGATGTGCCTATAAATCCTTTATATTTTAATGTTATTGTAGAGGATGGTAGAGCAAAAGTGTATGCAAAAAAAAAAAAAAAAAAAAAAAAAAAAAACGGGCTACCATCCTTCATCTATCTTTATATTTATGTATGTTTGTTTCAAAGTTATTTAGAGTTTAGAGAGTCGAGTCTTGGCTTAGCAACGCCATTCTTCTCAAGCTTGTAACATAAAGATTTTTGACTTGCCACCACTAAATCGCCTATCCAACCAAACCCTTTGTTTCCCTAACCGTAAGCCTAACGTTACAACCCTTTAAAAGTCCTCTAAGATAGTTGTTCCTAGGTGCTTACGCCAAAGCGGTGGAGGTTTGATCTAGTCTCAAGCTTATGGTAATCTATGTACTATGACCGGTTAATGAGTGTTTATCTTCCATTTCCATTTGATATATTTCATATACACCCGAGAGATGAGAGAATCCAAACACCCTGTTAATACAAATAAGCCGTAAAAATGTTTATTTATATTTTACGATCTTCTAATGTTTTGTCGATAACAAACGTAAAATCATTTTAACGAAACAAATAAAATACGTAAATGGTTTGAGCCAATAGTTTCCTAACACACTTACGTTTTCACATAAAACACTAAAACAAGTATAAGTGATTTTATGATTTAGTAATACATATGTACAACAACTAGTGTTTACATATTGGGCAAACATATACATAACTAGTATGTATTAAAATGGGTAATATAAATGGGTAGAAACTTAAGTATTTGACCCATTGATCAAATACATTGAATGTAGTTGGATACAACCCAAAGTCCATGACCCATACCCATGGAGCTTGACCCATAACCCATTGCATGACATCATGCATAAGTCATATATGGATAATATCCATGGCCCATAGTTTTAATCCATGACCCATGGTTTTAATCCATGAACCATGGACTAGATGCATTGCATCTTGTAGATACATTGTATCTACTTGGATACCCATGATCCATAACCCATGACCCATGACCCAAAACCCATGGGCAAAAGGGAGCGTCCCACGGATTCCCAGTAATACACTGGACGGATCCCTCAAGTGAGGGATCCGTGGGATCCGTAGAACAGTAGAGGTTTTTCTTCTATAAATAGTGAGCCATTTCTTCCTTTTGGGTTGCCACTCCCACACATACTTTCCCCAAGTATTGTAACCTTCTAACAACAGATCCTAAGGATCTTTCTATGTAGTTTGTCTTTTGTTTTTATGTGATTC
The DNA here is from genome assembly GCA_019973895.1 of Chrysanthemum seticuspe. NCBI lineage: Eukaryota > Viridiplantae > Streptophyta > Magnoliopsida > Asterales > Asteraceae > Chrysanthemum > Chrysanthemum seticuspe. The sequence goes on from BPTQ01000004.1 coordinate 100,387,780, forward strand.
TCTAGGTTCCTCTTAAAGGCGAGATCACCACCTCTTGAAGTCGAGCAAGCTCAAGTCCATGAGTTGCCATGCTTCGTCATCATCAAGACTACTGAGGTTCTCTTGTTGATACTTCTTTCTTCCTCCATAGAAGTGTTGTGTCCAAGGCATTAGTGAAGGATGCCGAAAGAGTCAAGACGAAAGCATTAGTGAAAGGTGCTTAACGTCCGTGTCAAAAGCATTAGTGAAGAATGCTAAAGGAGTCAAGACGAAGGCATTAGTGAAAGGTGCCAAGCGTTCGTGTCAAGGGAATTAGTTAAAGATGCCTAGGAGTCAAATCAAATGGCATTAGTGAAGGATGCCAAGGTCGTAAGTGCATCGTTATACAAATAGTGATAGTTTGTTTCCAAGGATATTGATATCCTTGATGGTGTTGTAATAAGGAGTGGGTCTCCTTTGGGGTTAGGTGTTTTGTAGTGTTAGGTAGTAGTTCCTCCATCGCAATAAAACTCGGTACTTAGCCTAGTACCGGATAAAGAGTAGGCGACGTTGTGATAGGTGTGGTTCTCCCTTGTGAAAGAACTCGGTGGTTAGCCTAGTACCGGAAAAAGAGTAGGCGACGTTGTGAAGGCTTCTCCTCCATAAGGAGTTGGTGTCGTGTAGTGATTACGAACTCTCGAGTAGGTGACTCGGGGAGTGGAGTAGGGCAAGGAAGGTGTCCTTGTAGCCGAACCACTATAAATACTCGTGTCGTGGTTATGTGCTTCTTACTCTTTATCTTTCACTACACATTTATTATATCTATCTATCAATATCCAACATACACATCCAAATGGATTGACATAAGCCAATCTAAATATATTAAGACGAAGTTTTAATTGGTAAAACTATTCAACCCCCCCTTCTAGTTTTCCACACACCCCTTGTGAGGTGCTAGTATATAATTTCCGTACTTGTTATGACTATTGCGAGGCTTATACTTGTTATGAATTATGTTAAACCATTGCTTTATGCCTCCTAACTTATAAATTGATTGGCCAAAAGCACATTTGCTTGAGGACAAGCAAATACCAAGTGTAGGGATATTTGATAAGGATTTAAAACGTACACTTTTAAGAGGTCATTTAAGCCCTTAATCACCCACTTTTATATCCGTTACTGCTTAATTTCATTCCTTTTCACTTTTTAGGTCTCTTGGAAGCAAAATGCTGGAATGATGCATTTTTAGACGAAAAGGAGTGAATATGTGAAGAAAATGGCTAAGTCAAGATCAAGACACTCAAGCTGCTGGAATTACACCTGACGGCGTCCCAAACAAAGGGCGACGTCGTCCCTATTTTGTGATGACTCAGGAGCGAAATTGCTATTTTACACCTGACGGCGTCAGGCTTTGAAGAGTAAGGGCTTCACGAATACTTTTCTTCTCAGACGGCCTAGATCCAGACTCAGATGGTGTCACAACCACAACGTGACGCCGTCCCAATGTTGACTTGGCCAAGACAAAACCCTAATGGCGGCTATCAGACGGCGTCCCACCTATAAGGCGACGCCGTCGCACATGTAAAATTATATATATAAATCGAATTTTCAGACTTTTAAAGAGGTAGACTTGTGGAGTAAAAACCTAAAACGATTGTAGTCCGGTTTGGACAGTATTTTAGGGTTCTCATACCCTATTTTACATCAAGATAAGTTATTTATTCCCTTGATTTCATTATTTCTTCAATTGAATGTGTGTATGCTTGCATGTTTAACATGTCCGGCTAATTTACTTGTGTGTTTGCTTAGATCTATGAAACCTAGTTATTTATTATTGATTGGTTGTCTCTTATCTTAATTATAATTTGCTTAGGAGTGCATGAAGCCATCGTTGTGTTTTTAATGCTTGAGTAATCTTTGTTGAACATTAGTTTATAGTTACTAGTGGAACTGTAGGCTAAACATCCAAAGATAACCTTAGAATTAAGTTTATGAATCCTAGAGATTTCGTAGTCATTAACCTTATTGTAGTCTCAAAGAGTTAGGGATAAAAGCACACCCTACGACCTTAGAAAACACAACGCGTTAAAAATAAGGACGTGACAATTCAACCACCAATAACAGATAACTAGGGAGTAATAGTATCTAGGTAGACACATCTTTAATTATCATACGAGGACACTTCAAAAAGACATAGACTACCCATTGGTTTAGATAATTAGATAGTAGAGTAATCGGTAGAAGTAGCAAACCCCCAAATCCAAACCCTGAGATTTTACCTTTAGTTTCTAAAAAAATATAAAAAGATAAAAAAATAATCTTCCTCAACCTCAACCTTAGCGTAGTAATTTCTCACTAGCATTCCTATTCCCCTAGAGAACGATATCAATACCCGAGGCTTACCCAATACTTCACTACAACGATTAGGTTCACTGCCTAGGGTGTTGAAAAACTTGCTCGACGAAAAGGAAGTTTCCTTTGACCCCGAACGCGCCTTGTACCCGAATCAACTATCTAGTTATAACTGATGTAAGGAGTTATGTTGTAGTGCTCACAGTGTATAACTATCACTTTAAAGAGTTACGTTGTAGTACTCAGTGTCACACGGAGTTTTGGATTGTTCAAAAAGATAGTACAAGCATTAAGTCACAAAGTTGGGATGTTTACTTCCTTTTCAAGTTGATCATATCGGGTTGTCTCCATCAGTGGTCATTACTATTAGCCGGTGAATCAAAAGGAGGTTTGATTATAGGTTAGCTTGAGAGAAGTATTGAGAGTATTTTTTCGACATATTCTCACGGAATTATGCTTAAACAATATATGGCTTTAATATTGCATCAAGTTCAGGGTAATTCTACGGCAGGTACACAACATTATGATGATTTCGATAGCTCGCAACCATTAGGAGGGAGAAGTACATGAAGACAACCATTGTGATACTAAGTGACTTATGTTGTTACGATGTTCCCCGAACGACAACCATTGTGCTACACTCTAAAGTCTATCTTCTCCGCTGGTGTTTGAAGACTAAAGAGATTTTATGAAAGAGAGTTATCGATTCAGGAGGGATCATATATAAGAAAGAAGGCTCACTAGTTAAGAGGGAATAATAACCTAACTCGACCATTACAATTGAAGTTTAGAGCTACAAAGATCAAATGTCGAGGTCGTCGGAAGAGAGAACTTTAAGTCATTGTCAGTATCTAGTGTATAGAGACTATGCGCTTCAACAACGTCAATATTGTTTATTCTTATTGTAATTTACTTTGTTTAAAGGTCTCATTGTAACCATTCACGTGTGACGATATCTTGGAGGGAGATTGTTAGCCTCGCTTATTTGTAAAGATAACGTCCTACACGTGAATTGGACTAGATACGTAGGTAGTTGTGCCTGCAGGGACTACTATTGTACAAGTAGATTTTCATATTGTAATGAGCCTATAAATACCCCTAGTGACTCTCCATGAGGGGTGTGGGAAAGTCATTGTGTAAACCTTTTATCTTTTAAGCTAATAAACTTTGTGTTTTTCTCCACCCTCTATCTACTTTCTCTCACTAGAACTATGCATAGATTCATCATGTTTGATCAACCTAGACCTCCCGAACCACATAAATCTTCTATATTTCCGGTCCTACAACAAACATGTGTAGACTTTTCTTTATTACATGAAATAAATTGACGTGAACGAGATACCGTAATACTTTGTCACCGGGATGACCGAGACGTTGATGCCACATGGAGGAATGAGTGGAGACAAAAGTAGTAAGGATAGATGAAGGATTGGTAACTAGATTGAGATTACTCGAATTGTCACATCGAAAGAGGATATGACGAGTCAAGAAATCTTTTACAGAAAAACCAAAGGCATTGAATTGAATGGTGCAATTATTATCCCTAGTAAACTGACAAACATAAATGAGGTTTTTAATGATATTCGGGGTGACAAGTACATTATGGAGGTGAATGGGGGCTATGAAAAGAGGGAATAATTTTATGGCCGATGTTAATGACGAGAATGGAAGTACCGTCACCGACGTGTACAGATGCATATAAAAATTTATTAAAAATTGTTAGCCTTGCTCTTTTATAAAGATAACGTCACATACGTGAATTGGACTAGATTTGTAGTAAGTTGCTCCCGTAGGGACTACTTATGTAAACGGGCCAAAGTAATAGTGTGATGAGCCTATAAATACCCCTCATGACTCTTCATGAGTGGTGTGGTTAAGCATTAGGTTTGTGTACTATTTTCTTATTAATTAACTTACCTTTTATTCTCCATCCTCTCACTACTTTCTCTCACTAGAAAGATGATGTCTTTCATCTACTTTCACCAACCAAGACCTCCCGAAAATTACATAAATCTCTATTTTTTACGGTCCAACAAGTGGTATAAAGAGCCTGGTTATTTTGTTTGATGATTTGTGTGGTTTTGTTCCGAGTTTTAAGTTGTTTTACCATTATTTCTGAATCTAAAAAAAAATCTTATTCTTCTTTGGTCACAGTTTTAAAACTATTGTGTATCCTTATGGTCAAAAGTCTCATGGTCTATACAAGTTTTCATATATGGTTTGTGTCATTTACTTCTCCAAACAGATGTATGTCAACAACAACATTTTTTATGACTTTTGTACCATTCTTGTGAAAGTTTAGTGGTCATCTGGTCAGATTATGTGGTCAATGTGTAAAAATGAAGCTTTATATGCATTTTTATGGGTTTTGTAACATCTGGTCGGAATCTTTGGTCGGAAAATTTCGCCGGAGCAGAAAGTCAAAGGGTCAAAACCCTTTTCTTACGAATAAGGGAATTTCTTGGAAAGAAATTCGTAAACCCTTATTTTACGAATTAGACAGTCTTTATGACTAAGATATTACGAATAAGCATGCTTACAACTAAGCAGGTTTACGAATAACCATGTTTACGAGCAAGGATGGTTACGTATAAGCTTTTACGACTAAGACCTTTGGTTTACGAATAAGGAGGGTTACGAGCAAGAAAGTTTTTTACGAACAAGAGTTTTACGAATAAGGATTGTTACAAACAAGCACATCCTTATTCGTAAAGTGTCCAAAGGAGGAATAAGATGTTAAATATTCTTATTCATAAACGACCACAATACCAATTACCACAGACTCAAGACCTCAGTTACGAGATCATTGGTCCAAATTATTTTAACAAATGAGAAAAAATCGAAGGAGTCCAGATCTAGTCTACATACCCAAATCAAATCCGAACCAAATATACAATCCTAATCTAAACTACCAACAAAACCATTACCCTAACCATCTCTGCCCAACACTCATGCAAATCAAGAACTAGATCTCAGAAAAGCTTTCGTCTTAAAAGGTAACGCCAACGAAAGGGTTTTGTCATCATCGATCTATACAAGTTGTAACCTTTTCGAATATAAAGAAAGAAATATAACATCATGTTACTTTCTATCTTTGTTTCTTCTCAACTCACATCAAACAAACATCAATCAAACTCGAAATGTAATAAAAGAAAATCTCAGATTGATTCAATGTTTTATCTTTAAAATATTTTTTTAATTGAATCATCATCATCATTGATCCATGTGGTGATATATGTTAGGTCACCATATTAGTAACACAAGCATCAATGATAAAGAAGTATAGATAAAGAGGAGGCGGATGAACACCTTACACACAAACACACACGAATATGATATGAAGAAAGGTTATGCGTAGGTGTATTATGTGAAAGAGAACAACCAACTCTCTAATGAGAGTTACAAGATTATTTATAGGAGGGAACTAGGGCAACACACCAAGTTCCCATCCTTTCCTTATTGGACTTTGGATAGGCTCATGGGCTTTCTACATGAGCCTAACCTTGATTACTAACTTAATAGCCTTAATTAAGCTAACTATTATAATATTAATTATTAACACTTGAATTCTAGTTTAGGAGTGATTCCAACAATCTCCCCCTAAGTGTTAGTGATTGATGATTTGATCTTTAAATGTTGTAGGTGCTGATGTAATAGTAGCTTTGATGTCTTTTGACATTCTTCTTTCTTGTGAGAAGAAGTGTCTTGATTCGAACAATCTCCCCAGTGTAGGGAAATTGTTACCTTTGAAGTATTCTGCTTTGCATCATCATTTTCTTTGTTCTTTGATCTTTGTTCTTTGTGATGGAAGTGATAGTATGTTGTGGTTGTCTGCCTCAGGTCAGCTTCGTTGTTCCAGTATCTCCACGTCTTTCTCCAACATGCTCACACGCCCTTTAACGTTGGATTTCAATACTGGTGTAGTTCTCTTAGTCTTTAAACTTTGTAGATTCTTTGACTTTGACGAAGAACCATTCTGACTTTGTGTTGCCTTTTGAGAGAACTTCGATTGTTGTTGTAGGTATGAGCATGTGGAGAATCTGCATGATCTTTTCCACCCGCAAGCATCCATAAGAAGAAAACATAAAACATGGGTTAGAAATAATCCAGCGCTTACAAGCTTGAACTTCGAGAGTGTTAACAGCATAGTGTGAAAACACAACTCTAATTCTCACAAAGGTTGTTCCTGAACTGGAGTCCCACATGTGAGATAACGCGATGTACCAAAATACATCTACAGTTCAGATGAGCCACTGAGGTACACCGAAGCATCACCTCACGACTGTAGACCGTTTGAGACACACTAAGCGTAATCCACGGGGAGTTACCGAAGTGACCTGATGTCAGGGCTGTTTGATGTTGACCCTGGCAGGAGTTTCCATTCAATCATTGAGGATCACATCTGTGAACCCCTCATAAATGTTCTCGACAGATTGCTAAGATCTGTGAAGGACACGATAATATATCACTTGTGTTCTTATTGTTGAATGACAAGCGATGAATTGTCAAGTGTACCTAAGGGATCTTTTGGTGAATCTCGTGGCTCTAGACTCAATAGTGCACTTTGGTTTTCCTGAGCGAAGACTATGGAGAGGGTCTCCTTCTTCAATACCAGCAATCTCTAAGAGAAAGCCGATAGTTTACATAGGGTTCCCTGTGAGAATGAAACAAGCTTCTGTTGAGAGAAACTTGAGTGGCTAAGAAGGTTTAGTGCATGCGTCACTGGGTCCATGACGAATTTAATCTTCAATACCGGTGTCATTTAGTGACAACCAGTAGCATATGAATTGAACCCGGTGTCTGCCCTAAGTTGAATAATCTGGAGGGCTATTTCTTTTCACCCTTTTCTTTACTTTTCTTTTTAATTCTTCAACTCCTTCTTTCTCCGATTCTCAATTACTCCTTTTTATAATCATACCTAAGGACTTCTAATTCTAACTATTGGTGGTGTCCTTGGGTAGATCCCTCCGGCTCTGGCGGATCATAGGACGGTTATTCCTAACCTTAATCTCCTTATAACTCCATTGCCACAAAACCAATTTGCATGAAAATCTCTCAAAGTATTTATAAGAAACATTTTGTAATACTTCAAGAGTTTTATATTTTGCAGAAATACTCCCCCTCCACACGTGCTTAAGTGTTTTGACAGAAATCTGCACGGTGAGAGAAGAGCGCGCACTTTTGAATTGATCAACTCAAGATAGACAATTCCCCGCGAGACACGGTTACGTTGCATAGTTAAAGAGATACATTGTCAGCTTTTAGGTGACAATTAGCTCTAATAACTACCTTGAAGATGTGGACAACCCCGAAAGGTTGTCAAACCCGTCAAAGTTCATGTCTATCAAGAGTTTCTCGAAAGGTACGATCTACTCGGATAAGTCTTGGAAGACAAATCTTTTCAATGTATGACTGTTCAGATTTCGTCAATTCATGGGTTGAAGTCTTATCACACGAAGATTCAATAGCAATTCACAACATATTTCTTATCACATAATTTTTCTCCCCCTCAAAAATGGCATATAAATGTTATTTTTGACTAAATTTGATATCGAATATGACCATTTCGAGTTTTGTGGGAAGATTATCACGCAGAACAATTTTGTGAACAAAGTTTGTAAGCAAATACTCCCCCTCAACAATTGATATAAACTTTTGAGGTTTTGAAAATCATAAGGGGAAGTACTTGTTCTTTTGAGCAAAACTTTGAAAAAGTGAAAGTTTTGATTAGTTTTACTCAAAAGTAAGAAGCTTTCGCTCCTTTTATAGGATTGTGGCACTGAAGCGTACCACAGGGTCCTTTCAGTACAAGTACGGGTTGTACACTGTTATGTGTGCACAAGCCATTGTCAGAATAAAAATCACACATCCAAAAATATGAGAGAAACAAATCAAGGGTTACCAAGAGAATCCGGTAGTCCAGCAATAACTCCAGGAATGCGTTCTGGATGTTGGTAGCCTGTGAGAGATATGCTGGGATGACCTCCTACGAAACTCTCCAAAGTTCTGAACTGATCCTTTCTAAACAACCTTTCATCAATCCGCGTGATGATCTTCTTCACATCCCTTCTCTCCCTTGAATTCCATCTCTTCGGTGACCCAATGCCTTATTGTATCGCCTTTAACCGGTAAGCTAACCCATCCCTGACTTTCTTCAGTGTATGATCCCCAAACTTATGAAGATCTTGACACGCCATTAAGCAATTTCGGTGTAGTTCACTACGGTAGACTACTCCAAATGGTTTGCTGATGAGGGTGTATTGAGGAAGATGGTTAATGTCAGGAAGGTCGAGCTGTGGTTTAGTGAGGTTAACACGCGTCTGATACGATTCCACGGCAACTTGTATGTCTTCTACACGTTCCTGGATCACTATGCTTCTGATGAAGATGAGCAAGGACTTGATGTATTAACGTTGTATTTCTGTAGAGAAATGTCGCATTCGTCCCTGTACCTTGGCAAGATACATATCTTCAATGTCATTGAGAGACAATCTCTGAAAGTCTGCTTCACAGAATTCATAGTCCTCTTCGTCTTGTCTTTTGACCACTATTTTCTTGAGAAATGTGTAGTCCCATTTAGACGAGAGAGTGACATGCTTGATAGCAACGATCCCTTGATCACTTGACACTTCATGCTTTGATGTGAGTACCTGGCAGCTCTTGTAGTAGATTCTTCGGCGTTCAGGCCAGTGATGAATCCCATACATGGCATCGAGATCATACTTTTCCATGGTGTCAGAGAACATGTGGGTGGCATTTTCCTCGATTGCAATGTTGTTTGAGTATATTGCTTCCGGGAACGGAAGTGTAAGTGATGTAGCGTATTTCTTAGATACATCGCTACCGTGTAGAAGAAATTCCAGGTCTTTGTTGAAGAAGTAGCGGAATGGAATCATTGGTTGATCCGGACGGCCAATTGTGGGTAGAGGTCTGGTCCAATCTGTGTAATATGGATCTTTGTCTTTGCGAGTGAAGTCGATGTTAGCTTCGGGATTGAGCCAATCGATGTTGTTCGACATGGCTCGTGCAATGTTGTCGAGGTGGTATTCCACTTCAATTGCACTTTCTGAGCTATCTTTGAGCAGTTGAAAGGCATCATTTTTGATTCGCTTGAGCTCAGCCTTCGTCATTTTCTTCACTTTAAATTTTTCTTGTATTAGCTTGACATGCTCCATGGTACGGCCATCTACCAATTCTTGACCTTCTGGTATTGGGGGAGTAGCATCACAAAGTTGAGAAAACCAGTCGTATTCAGCGGTTGTATGTCATCTAGCCATGAGACAACATCAGTCTTAGTCGTCTTCTTCTTCTTCATGGGCTTTGATGAGGATGCTGGTTTCTTTGTTGTGTCGGGAGAGGTGGGTTGTTGTTGGGGCTCTGGGATCTCCTCATCGTTACCACCAATGTATTCGAAATGATCACCGGTTTTCGCTGTGGATAGTGGTGACTCAGAGTCCTGAGGTTTATCAGCAGAAGAGCGTGGAGGGTATCGTCTTTGTGTTGGAGTCCTTTGGGGTGGTGGTGGCATAGAGGAGGGTTAACCAGACTTCTTTGGACGTTTAGGCTCCTTATCCTTATCCTTATCCTTATCGTCATCGTCTCTTGGACGCTTAGGCCTTTCAGATTCTACTCTGCATGCTGTTTTGAGTTGGTATTCCAGCAATGCTTCAAACAGTTTACCTTCGTCAGAGGTAAATATTGCAGATCGTTTTGACATTTGCGTTACCAGCCTGGAAACCAATTCAGCATCGGAGAACACTATAGGATCAGTTGGGTTGATTGTTACGGTTAGAGGTGTTGATCTTATAGTTTGCTTGGCCAATTGCATGAGATTCGGATAGAGTTGTCGGTTGAACATCTCTCTTGTTACGCCAAAAACAGTGTCGGGAAGGAACTTGTGAGTATATCCCTAAATCATCTCATTCAGTTCCCCTTGGACATCACGTTGCATAAACTTCTGGATATACTCCCTTTCACTTGACATCTTGTCTATCTCGTCATGTAGAAGATTGATACTGTCAGCGAGTTGATTCAGCTTTTTGTTGGTTACGTCTTTCTTCCTGACTTGCTTGACAGCATTGACAATCTTTGTCTTAGCCCGGGATATCCAAGAGTCGGTTGGTTTCTTCACTGACTTGGATGTGGATCTGGTTGTGCCTTTGGATGGTGGAAGTGAAGAGTGAGAAGACGAGTCTGATGATGATGAGACATGAGGAGACTCAGGGTCTTTTGGTGGCTCAGAAGTTTCTTCCTTGGAGCGTGCTGGACTATCCAGAAGAAAATCATCATAATCAACTTCGTCATCTTGTCCAGACTTAGCCAATTCTTCAGCCTTAATCCTGGCTTCTTCATCTCTTTTAGCTTGAGCTTCTTTTTCTGCATTTTGTTTAGCTGTAGCCTCATCATCTTCATCAGAAATTTTCTCAGACTTCTCCATTTCTGGTTCCTCAAATTCATAAGTGATAGTATCCTCCAGTGGCTTTTGTTGATCTTGGGTGGTGGTACCAGTTCCCTTATCGGGTTGATTAACCGCATCAGGAACTGGTGTAGATACTGCACCACCACTTGACCCTCCGGGGCCACGAGTTTGTTGTAGTTTAAACTGCTCAGCAACATGTTGGAGTATTAAATTCTTCACCTTTTTCCTGTAGTCTCTGTCTTCATCCAGTGGCTCTTCTTCCGAGCTTTCCTCTTCTTGCACAAGCACTGGAGTTTTCCCTTTACCTTTATCAGCTTTTGGACTGGGGGGTTTTGCTACAGTTTGAGTGTCATCGATTGGAGTTTCAGAGTAGATGACCTCTTCGTCCGTATCAGTGTCCTCTGAGTCCTCGTCCGTAAGCTTTTGTTGCGGTTCAGGTTTGGGAATAGGAATGGCTTCTTTAGAGGGAATTTTCCTTTTACGGGATGGACTCCTCTTCGGATACCTTCTAGTACTCTCAGTGCTCGTGATACTTCCTGCACTGCCTCTCCTGGTTTTCCTAGTAGGTGTACCAGAAGATTTTCATCCATGAAACCTACTTTGCCAGCTTCAACTGCTGCCAGATTTCGTTTGTACAAATAAAGTTCTTTGATAGCATCAGTAAGAAGATGATCTGGTAATACTGCACCTTGTTTCTTTGTTGTTGAGTCCTTAAATCTGACTGTGAGTGTGGGATCATACAACACGGAGTGTTGTTTGGGGTCATCAAGTCTCAAGGGAATATCAGGATTATACCCTAGAGCTCTTTGGATCAATAGTTTGGTGTATCTGATATACGGGATCTTGGTGCCAAGCTTTTTAAGGTAAGACATCATGTCGTCCCATATCAGAGCTTCAACTTCTATGTCTTTCTTGTTGACCAAAGCCCAAAATATTTGTAGTTCCATGAGCTTGGGATGCTCATGACCACTATCACGTCCAGAAACGGATTTTGCAATCATAATGTAGAGGGTTCTCCATAGCTGGGGAATGTTCTTGAGATCCACATATGAGTGCTTTGTGATTACCCCGGTGGCTTCATCATAGCCGATGTCGACCATGAACTGGAGAACGACCTCTTCAGTTGGAGTGGCATTGTATTCAGTAGGTTCGATAACAGGAATAAGAAGAATAGCCCTCAAATCTGCTGGTGTGATGGTGACTTGTTTGTTGTTAATCATCACCGTCACAACCTTTTGACCTTTGACCTTTTGCATTGTATGGCAGAATTGGTGAATGTAGATCTCCGGTACAGTAGCAGAGTTAGTGAGCATGTTCTGATAGGGGTGAGTCTTCAGAATATCCACTACAATCTGACATGAAGACTCTGAACAAGAGAAGTTCTCAAAATCAATTCTGAGGTTGTTCTTACCGATCTTCATTGGGTAACCATGAGGGAAGATATCTTCAATAGTGAGAACATTTGGTGCTTCCACGTTTTGCATTTGAACGTCCATATCGTGATCTGAAAGATATTTAGCCAAAAGAACCAACATATCGAAAGACATTACGTTAGTCAACAATTGATTTTATTGTCTATTTATTGAATGTGATATGTCAATGATTTTTACGAGTCTAATGTCACTTGTTAGTCCAATAGTCCAAAGACGTCGTGGTAAGTTTCGTGAGTAGATTAACTTTGAGTTTTAAAGTCCAAGTTTTCACTTATTTTCACAACTTATTAAACATTTAAGCTTATTAGTGACATTTTTGGTTTCGTGGCGTTATGAATCATTTATTTACAAGTTTGCACGCGTAACAATTCATAATTTTGGTTAAAAACTAGGCTTAGGCGTAGGTTTTGCAAGCTTATGCGTAAACAGGAGTGGTTATACGCGCAAACATAAGCTTATGCATAGGATCTTGACTTACGCGTAAGAAATATTACGCGTAGGAAAAGAGGGCCTTAGGCATAAAGCTTACGCGTAAGCGTATATGGAACCTTACGCGTAAGGCTTACTCGTAAGAGTAATCCTTAAGCATAAAGGTTACTGTTTACGCATATCCTTCACAGGATACGCGTAGTCCCCATTGTAGAACCTTACGCGTAAAGGTTACACGTAAGATTTCTCTTACGCATAACTTGTTACGCGTAGGGTGATCCTTATGCGTAGAAGTTCAAGTAACCTTGATTCTAAATTTTTCAAGCGTAATAACCTGAAACAAATGAATCATAACTCATACATTAACATGACATACAACCTTTTTCAGTTTAAACATGACATATTCAATCAAAACAGTTGCGCGTAGAACATCTTATGCGTAACACTTAAACCCTAAATATTCAAGAATTACGACTAAGAGATTTAGCCATAGGAAATGCATCAAAGTTTTTCAGGGTGATCTTAGAAGCCTTGTGAGTTGTTCTAAACAAGTTTTAACACAAAAGGACTTGTGAATCAAAAGTACCTAATTCTCAAGAACATAAACCCTAAATCTCAGTTTTATCACAATTGATGTTTCTGGGAATGATCTAAGCCTAGATACTATCAATTAATCATGTAAACAACAACACACACCCATCCTTTTAGCCAGAAATTCTCACATTTGAAAACACCTAATTTACGCTTAAGAACCCTAACTCATAAATCATTTAATTCGTGTTTCTGGGTGGATTTGCATGATGAAAACACTTATGGTATGAACTTTTAAGCATTTTAACACTATTTTCATTAACACAAACACACAAATGAAGAGTTTGTGTTCATGGCTTACGCGTAGAACACAAAACTCATTCAAACCCAAGATTAAACCGTTGGATGTTGATGAAATCAATAACCATTGTTTGAAAACATGTTTAGATTATGAAATCACTTACAAAATGATGATCAAAAACATGGATTTGCAAGTTGATTCTTAGCCGTAGGTTTTGGTGGTTGGAGAAGTAAATGAGAGAAGTTAATGTTTTTGAATGGTTAGGTGAGGTATTTTGTTAAAAATTACTTTGAGCTTTTGACACTTTCAGTCCCTCCACCTTAACCATTTACATCCAACGCCCATAACTTCCATTTTGGTTACCAAACGAATGATTTTTGGAAAGAAACTTGACGACACTCCCCCTCGACTTAAGAGATTATGAAATTTTATAAATTTGAGTCCGGGGAGTGTCAGTAAACCAAAAATGTGACCACTATTAACAAAGAAACAACCGGGATAAGATAACATGCAAGTACAAGGTTTTATGAAACCGAAAAATATTTACTTTCTCCCCCTCAACACTTGACCGAGAAAATACTTAATTTTGAAAGATTAAAGTGTTGACGGAAGATTTGTACTTGCCATGTGAAAAGAAATATAGATAGAAGAATATTTTTGTTGTTTTATCAGATTTTATAATTTTGTATTTCGTTTTTGAAAAATATTTACAAAAAATGTTTTGGTGTTTGACTGGTTTTTAAGAATGTTTTAAAAGTTCTTCCAGTTCCTTTGGAGTCAAACACCGCATACCAATCCGGTGGACCAACTCATTAAACCTAGCAGGAGCTAAGGCTTTGGTGAGAAGATCTGCCAGTTGGTATTCAGTACCCACAAAGTATACTTCAACAGTACCCTTTTCCACGTGCTCCTTGATGAAATGATATCGAAGATCGATGTGCTTTGATTTCGAATGTTGAACAGAGTTGCACGAGATCGCTATAGCACTCTGATTGTCGCAGTACATCGGGATTCTGTCAAATACGTAACCATAGTCTTTGAGTTGTGTTCTCATCCAAATGACTTGAGCACAACACGCCGACATGGCTACATATTATGCTTCTGTTGAGGACAGCGATGTACAATTCTGCTTCTTCGATTTCCATGACACCAGTTTATCACCGAGAAATTGTAATGCTCCTGAAGTACTTTTTCGTGAATCTAAGCATCCTGCGTGATCAGCGTCTGAAAATGCTATTAGTTCAAAACCAGAATCCTTCGGATACCAGATCCCCAAGTTAATGGTTCCCTTGATGTATCGGAGGATTCTTTTAGCCTCGGAGATGTGGGTTTCAGTTGGTCTCGACTGATAACGGGAGCAAAGATATACGGCAAAAACAATATCAGGCCTGCTAGCTGTTAGATACATGAGAGACCCAATGATACTACGGTATTTGGTAGGGTTCACCAATTTCCCATGTAAATCAGCGTCTAGTTTCTTGGTATGTTCCATTGGTGTGGCTTAGGTGTCACAGTTTTGCATTCCAAATTTGTTTAACAGTTCAAGGGCATATTTGGACTGACTCAAGAAAATACCACGGGGTGATTGATGAACTTGCAGTCCTAGAAAGAACGTAAGTTCACCCATCATGGAAATTTCAAAATGTTTTTTCATTAGTTTTGAAAAAGCGTTTGAGTATTTTAAATGTGTTGACCCAAAAATGATGTCATCCACATAAATTTGAACGATTAAAATGTGTGCCCCGTGATATTGTATGAACAGTGTAGAGTCGACCGAACCTTTGACAAATTGATGAGATAGGAGGAAGGATGATAACTCATCATACCATGCCCGAGGGGCTTGCTTGAGTCCGTAGAGAGCCTTGTTCAGTTTGTAGACATGGTTCGGGAACTCGGGATCAACGAATCCTTCTTGCTGGCTGACATAAACTGTTTCTTTCAGTTTCCCATTCAGAAAAGCAGTTTTGACATCCATCTGAAAGACCGTGATGTTCATATGAGCCGCGAACGCGAGAAATATCCGAACAGCCTCAAGACGAGCGACCGGAGCGAATGATTCTTCAAATTCAATACCCTCTTCCTGTCTATAACCCTTAGCCACCAGACGTGATTTGTTTCTGATTACGGTTCCTTCAGCATCCAATTTGTTTTTCCAAATCCATTTTAGACCAATGACGAAGACCCCTGTTGATCTTTCAACCAATTCCCATACTTAAAGACGTTTAAACTGATTGAGTTCTTCTTGCATGGATTCAATCCAGTTGTCTTTGGTCATTGCGTCTTTAATGTTTTTAGGTTCAGATTGGCAGACATTGAGTGCATAGATGCAATGTTCACCGTCTGTGTGAAGACGTTGTCTTGTTACGACTGATTGATTCGGGTTACCAATAATGTTCTCTAGAGGATGGTCTTTCGTCCAACGATGTGTGGAAGGTTGATGTTGATATACATTATGCAGATTGGGAGGATTCAAATGGCTTGTAGATGATTCCGCAACATCAGGTGCAGCAGATTCATTAGCAATCGGGTTAAAGAATGCATTGGGATCAAAATATGCAGGTGGGGGTACTTCATTGTTCAGAACATCATTAGCTGGTTCAGCGTCGTTGGATGCAGTTTGTTCAACTGTTGTTGTAGAGTCAACTGGTGGTGCTTCTTCAACAATAGTTGTTGTAGCAGGTGTATCAGGTATTGGAATATGATCAGGTTGAGCAGCGAAAACATTGGATACACCTGGAGCACGTTCATCAATATCATCACTAAACAGAGGAGCAAATAGCTTTTCCATTTATTGACGAGTAAGCTGGGGGCTTGGTTCAACTGATGATGGGGTTTGAGGGAAGTTTAAACGGTTGTGACCGGGTTCCAAGCTGTTATGCTCAGAAGCCATTTGGTTGATCATCAACTGTGTCATTGTTGTTGGAAACAGTTTGATCTTCTGTTATCGGAGATTCGATTGGAGGTGCCGCTACAGCAATGGTTGTTGTTGTAGATTCAGGGTGTATCTAGAATTAGAATATGATCAGGTTGTGCAGCGGAAACATTAGATACATCTGAAGCACGGCTTTCTAAAGAATCTTCAAACATTGGAGCAAACAAACTTTCCAATTCTTGACGATTAAGTACAATGATGGTGCAGCTGATGGATCAGTATATTTTAGACGGTGAGAAACGGGTCCTAAGCTGTGTTACTTAGAAGCCATCGTTGTTGTACCCGTAAAGAAAATAGGAGGGGGGCAAGAAAGAAAAACATGGATCCCCAAGTGAAACTGGGTTCCAGATGTTAGAAGCATAAAGATGTAGTGTCAATAATATTCTTGACACCTGAACATGCTATTTTGATGATTTCCTTTCCTACCTCAGGGATGGATGTAGAGGGTTTCACACTTGTTATGGTGCAACTACTTAGTATCTTTCCTGTAGGAATCCACCTAAGACCAACAGTTTTGAAAACTCTACCCGTTGGTATCCATCTAAGGTTAGATCTAAGGGATGTTGAAACTTCTTTTGGGAAGAGTCTGCGTCCTATATTGATCCACCTATTAAGTTTCTGAAATTTTACTTTTAGATCAACGGGTTTATTTCTAACTGTTTGAGTTAACTTAGGTTTTGGTTTGCTACTACAAGCAGTGTTCAGTAATACACTCGAAAGTGATACATTAGGTCGTGAACCTAAGATTGCATCCTTTTGGAGTAGTGCCCTCTTCCTAGCCTTTTCTAGATCATAGTTCTTGTACGCATCATGTGAATCATATGAATTTTTAATTTTAATGCTCGGTTTAGACACAGTGTTCGAACTAATCCTAGACGGGCCAGGTGCAACAGAAACAGATTTAATAGGTTTAACAGAAGAATTATTCATAGGCCATGAATGTGGAGTGCCTGGTTTTGATGAATGATTATTCTCAACAACTTGGGAGGCAAACCGTGGTTTTGAAGATTTAGAACGTTCAGATTTAAATGCAGTTGGTTGTGTAACTACTGATTGTTTTCCGAAATGTTGTAGAGACGATTTCCCCAAGATTGTTGGTTTTGCAAAATTAGTATCCACACTCATGTCAGTTAGTGTTCTCAGTTTGTTTTGTAAAGCAACATGTGCAAGCCCCTTTGCTTGAATTTGAGCCTTTAAATGCTCATTTTCTTTTACTAATGTATCCACACGATTACTTTGTTCATTTGAATACTGACCATTGTGTTTTGAAGAAAAAGATTTGTTTTGTAATTTAAGTTCAAGAGAGATGCAATGAGCCTCTAGTTTTGAAAAATCTTTATGAAACTGAGCAATGGTCTTTTTGAGAAGAATGTTTTCAGATTCAAGAGTTTGATTTGACGTTTCAGTTGAATTGTTAACAAGTAAGGGCTTAGACATGAGATAGTTGTCTGGACATTGTGCAACACACTGGTCAACCTCTCCTTCATTTCTGAATTCAGGTTGATCAGTATGTTGTGTCGCATTTGCAGTCAGAATATGATCAACAGTAGATAGTACCTCAACCATTTGTTCTTTGTCAAAGTTCGATTCTTTGTCATAGATGGGTAAGATATATTCCTCAACCATTTGTTCTTCGTCAAAGTTGGGCTCGGTGTCATAGTTAAGTATGATATCTTCTCCAGATCTGCTGCTGTCATCCAGCTTTTCCAAAGCTACAACCTCATTGTCCGCATTACTGACAGATGCAGTAATCACAACATTCTCAACATCCCTTTGAGCATTCCTGCCATGTACATCAACTCTTTCACCTTGCACGACTGCGGGATTTCAGGAATTTGATGATGTCTGACGCTTGGAATTGTTAATTATAGAGTTCAACTTCTCTTTAATAACAATCCATACTTCGAACAATTCCACAAATGCCTTTTCATCTTCAGAATCATCAGTAGCAAGGTTTGGTGATGAAGGTTTTAAGCAGTAGATGGAAGATGAGGAGATTTGTGAAGTCATCATACTTGAAAGGCCGATATAGTGATTTTTAAAATTTCCCTCCAAAAATAATTTTGAAAAGTTTTCTCTCCCATAATTTGAAATTCACTATAAAATGCAATATTAAGGTTGTAAGAAAAATTTGAGTTATGACAATTTTGACGCAAAATTTGACCGAAAAAATTCGAATTTGGACCCAAAAATTTGAAATTTTGACCAAACTTTTCACAGTTAAACCAAAATTTGAATCTCGCGTAAAAATTGAATGTTTAGTCTCCCCTAGAAATTAAATTTTACTCAAATTTTCCCGCCAAAATTTAAATGCATTTTTTTTTGAAAACTTGTGTTGGTGATGGATCTTTGTAGTCGAATGAAACTTGTTGATTGTTGAAGAAGTGTTTAGGCGTAGAAAACCAGCTTATACGTAGAGAGTACCTTACGCGTAGAAAGAAGCTTACGCGTAGAGAGAACTTATGCGTAGAAAGAGCTTACGCGTAGAAAGAGCTTACGCGTAGACTTGGTGAAACCTTAGCTTATGCGTAAACCAAAGGCTTAACAGTAAGAACCTTATGCGTAATATTTTCTTAGGCGTAAGACTTGCTTATGCGTAGAAAATGCTTTGGCGTAAGATGTTTACTCGTAAGCTTTTATGCTTATGCGTAAAACTAGGGTTTTAACCCAAAAATCCTTTACACTTATCCAGTGTAAAAGATATCCAAAGTCGAAGTATTTTCAGGATTATCCAAGCAAGAAAACACTGAGTAAACCAATAACACTGAAGATCAAACCTTGAGAAGCTTATGCGTAAGTTTAGGGTTTTGCTTACGAGTAGAAAGTACCAAAAATCACCAAAAACTGATTTTATGCCCAAAAGTGTTTAGAAACTTGATTTTTATGATGAAATAGCTTCAATATCACCAAAATAATAAGAAAGTTTAAAACTTGATGATCCAAAACTCTTTTTCACCTTACGCGTAGAAAGAAGTACACGAATGAAATCAAGCTCAAAATCAATGAAATACATGTAAAGTTTGAAACTTTTGGCCAAAAACTTAAACTTTATCACCAAATAACCTTTAAAGTACAAGAATCTTGAGTTTTAAAGTGAAAAAATGAAAGCTTTTTGCGTGAGAAGGATGAAGAACGTGAAACCTTACACGTACGGTAAAAGAACTTCAAAATAAACGAGTTTCACCCAACTAGATGGCGAATGATACCACTGTTAGGTCACCATATTAGTAACACAAGCATCAATGATAAAGAAGTATAGATAAAGAGGAGGCGGATGAACACCTTACACACAAACACACACGAATATGATATGAAAAAAGGTTATGCGTAGGTGTATTATGTGAAAGAGAACAACCAACTCTCTAATGAGAGTTACAAGATTATTTATAGGAGGGAACTAGGGCAACACACCAAGTTCCCATCCTTTCCTTATTGGACTTTGGATAGGCTCATGGGCTTTCTACATGAGCCTAACCTTGATTACTAACTTAAAAGCCTTAATTAAGCTAACTATTACAATATTAATTACTAACACTTGAATTCTAGTTTAGGAGTGATTCCAACAATATACCTCTTTAATATCTGAAAAAAAGAGAGAAGAAAGATAACTATAGAGTTATTTTCTTTCTTGGTTCGTTCTAATCACTCAATAAAATTGAAACATCATGCACCCTACCTGCGACCTCATTAAGAGATCTTGGAAGCCAACAAACCTCATAGGTTCAGAGTACTTTGTCTTTACATATGTAAACTTCTTGGTTCATGAAGAAAAATCCTTTGATGTTATTTGTTGTTTGATTTATTATGGGAACGAGTCGTACGATGATTAATCTGAGATGGAGATTGGTTTTGTTTGAGATTGAGATGAGTTGGGTGTGGAGGCTGAGAAACAGTGATTGGAGGAGGGAGGCAGACAAGAAGGAGATGTGTATTTTTAGGGTTAAGAAGTGTTTTTTTAGGTTAAGTGAATTGTAATGTCTTTTATATACTCGGTTATAACATGTTGAAAGGATCGGGCACTTAATTTCTATTGGGCCATTCATTTCATTTGCAGTTACTTGGACCGGAATGATGTTTGGGCTTTAATCTAACTGGATCGGGTTTTAATATCCACATGGGCTTAAATAGAGTTAACGTGGTAAGGGCTTCTTCCATTTGTACCGAAAATGAACTGGGCTATGATACTGTTGGACTGCAGTGTTCCATAAGCATATATTGGAATGTCAAAATCAACATCCTAATTTTAATTTTTGGATATAAATTTTGATATAAAGAGTGGTATTTTGGTCTTTATAATTTTCACGGGGATACTATTTCACAGCTTGAATTTAATAACTGATCAAAAGATGACTACGGGGTTTTTGCACGGTATTATTGATTCGAAATTGAAGTGACGTTTAACGGGTGAACTTATTTATCACGGAGACGTTGGTTGGTTGGTTGCATGTCTCAAGATAACTTGTTTGGGCATTTTTCTTAAGTGATTAAGAATTGACAATCTAGTTATAACTGATTTAAGGAGTTACGTTGTAGTGCTCACAGTGTATAACTATCAATTTAAGGAGTTACGCTGTATTACTCAGTGTCACACGGCGTTGTGGATTGTTCAAGAAGATAGAACAAGCATTAGGTCACAAAGTTGGGATGTTTACTTCCTTTTCAAGTTAGTCGTATCGGGTTGTCTCCATATGTGGTCATTACTATTAACTGGTGAATCAAAAGGAGGTTCGTTTTCAGGTAGGTTTCAGAGAAGTGTTGAGAGTATTTTTTGCGACATATTCTCACGGAATTTTGATTAAACAAGATATGGTTTCAAATTGCATCAAGAAAAAAGTAATCTACGGCATGTACGCAACATTATGATGATTCCGATAGCTCGCAACCATCAGAAGGGAGAAGTTGGTGTTTCATCTTCCATGATTGGATTGACGAAGGGAACTGTGCTTAATACCGAAGAAGGAGAAGTAGTGTGTGTACATCTGAGCTTTTTACCAACTTGGATGCAATACTAAGTGAGTTATGCTGTTACGATGTTCCCAGAACGACAACCAATGTGCTACAATCAAGAGTCTACTTTCTCCGCTGCGTGCTTGAAGACTAAAGAGATTTTATGAAAGAGTGTTTTCGGTTCAGGAGGGAGCAGATAAAAGAAAAAAGGCTCACTAGTTAGGAGGGAGTAATAACCTAACTAGACCGTTACAGTTGAAGTTCAGAGCTACAAGGATCAGTGCCGTCAGCACCAAAGATCAAATGCCGAGATCGTCAGAAGAGAGAACTTCAAGTCTGCCTCAGTATCTAGACTACAGAGACTCTGCGCTTCAACAAAGTCAACATAGTTTTTTAGTATTGTAATTTACTTTGTTTGTGTATTTATAGGTCTCATTGTAACCATTCACGTGTGCCGATATCTTGGAGGGAGATTGTCAGTCTCGCTCTTTTATAAAGATAACGTCACATACGTAAATTGGACTAGATTCATAGTAAGTTGCACCCGTAGGGACTATTTATGTAAACGGGGAAAAGTAATAGTGTGATGAACTTATAAATACCCCTCATGACTCTCCATGAGGGGTGTGGTTAAGCATTAGGTTTGTGTATTATTTTCTTATCAATAAACTTACCTTTTATTCTCCATCCTCTCACTACTTTCTCTCACTAGAAAGATGATTTCTTTCATCTTCTTTCACCAACCAAGACCTCCCGAAAACTACATAAATCTCTAGTTTTTACTGTCCAACAAAAATTGTACCTAAATTACTTTCATTGAAATTTAAATGAGAGGCACCTGTATCCATCTTTCATGTCGGGTTCTGCAGAGTCATAGTCCTAAAAGCACTAGGTAACGTAGAGGGTTTGGATGGGACAAAGTCGGGGCTGGTCCGAGCTGGCCGTTTGACGAAATGCTGGGCTGTTGGAACTAGGCTGAATAAATAGCCTGTTGTGGTACTTTTTGGGCCATGAATTGGTTTTGGGCCGTTTTGCCTAGTGGGTGTTGTTGAATTAGTGGGGTAATATGGGGTTGGTTGCTTTCATGATTTGTAAAATGATGTTGGGCCTAAGTGAATAGTTGGTTCATTTGATTTTGAAACATGGGCTGCTGTGTAGAATTGGTTATACAGTCTTGATATGAAGCATAGGTATAGAAATGTTTTTGATGCAATGAATTGTAGGTGATGTTAAACATGTGACCAGTGGTATTATGTCCTACTGTTTTATTAAATGCCAATCTCGATCTGTTTTTATAGTCGTGTATATACTTACAACGATCACCAAATCTACACGTGCCGTTATTGAATTGATTACATAGTTGTGGTAGGCTTTGAGATTTATTAGCGGAAGGATTAGAAGTACCTTTATGATCGGATGAACTAGAAATACATTTATCACCAACGGCCATAGTTGCCGATTTTTGGTTTTGTTCTTGCGTTCTTTGTGTAAGGTTTTTGAAAAGGAGCAGCTGAGATTGAAGAATACAGTGGGGAAGAGGCGAACTTTTGAGATGTTTTAGGGGAGGATCGTTTTTAGCTATGATATCATATTGGAGGTTATAATTCCATGCCTTCTCATTAAGTCACACAATCAAATACTCCCTCCGTCTCAAAATTATTTTCAGTAGACAAGAAACACAAAGTTTAATAAAAGTTGGACAATTATAAAATATCAACCACTCAAATAAAATATTACCTCACTAAATTCTTTTTTTCTTACTTAGAATTAAAAGTGGACAATTATTTTGAAACATTTCAAAAAAGAAACGTGGACTATAATTTTAAATCGAGAGAAGTAAATAGTTTACAAAAAATAATTCTAGAACTAATTTTGAGACGGAAGAAGTAAATATTTTACAAAAAATACCGAACTATACACATCTCATTGTAATTTTGTTTTTTTGGTGTTCCTTGAAAATAAAATATCTTCAAATTTAACCGATAACGTAAAAGAAATCACTTCGAACATGTATTATACCGAACTATACACATAAATCTTAATTACATTATAATGCATTTAGGTTATTCTTAAAAAGGAAATTTTAAAAAATAAGCCTACACACTTAAGGCTTAAAATTCAATACATCCCATTATTAAAAATTAAATGTAGACATTTTCACTAAATTAAATACAGTTTTCAAATCATTTACAGACTATTATTAAAAGCATGTAATTGTTAAAATTATTATTCTCAGTAATGATTATTAAAAACATATATCCGCATCCACCATATAAATACTCGCAAACCATTTCATATCTCTCTCACGCACATTTAAAATATCAGCAATAAAGCCGAGCGTACCCGCCTCCACATTACGTGTCAAGAAACATGTCAAGAAACTAATCCGGTTAATATTTCATTTATATTGACGCATAAAACGCAACAGTTTCAACAATCACTTTTGCACGGAGTAGAACATAACTCATGAGGAGGTGATTTGCACACTTTATTAATTGATTTAAGACACTAAAAATATTGTATAATGACATATATATATCCTTAGATCACTTTACTCGTATTCACTCCTGTAATAATATAAATGTCAAAATCTAATACTTTTAAGTGTTTCAATCAATTCATGAAATGTGCAAATCACCTCCATAACTCATAGGTAGAATTTAAGCTTAAACGGTAGAGATATACCATATATAACCATTGTTAAAACAATCACTCATTAAATTAATAAAATAAATAAATAAATAATATTTTACTTTTTGTCCAAACATTTGATTGTTGCAAGTAGCAAATTACAGTTCTCCAAAAGTCTTGTTAGACAGCTTGTATTTTAAGTAAGAAAATCTCTGTTTTTCTCGGTGTCGTCAAGGATCATAAGAGACAATGTCTGTACAATTTTCTTGTTCCCATTGCAACTTATTACTACAAATTTGCAAGTTGCATTTTAATATAAAACCATACGGTTGGTTAATTGATAATCACGGTATCGTTTATCATCTCAACAAATAAAAGATTAATTGTGCAGTTGTGCTAATTAACTTGGTTTAATTTGTATTCTTTTTGCGAGTTTAGTTTGCTAAAAACATGTGTAACCAATAAATATGGACTTTCTTATACAATCAAATCAATTTAGTTACAGTTATATTCATTAATTGGATGATTGGATCTATAAATTAGTAAATTTAAACATTATTTGGAATTCAGATATGCCACGTCACATTAGCAAACCTTTTTCTTAAAAAGGATCTACCTTTTTTTTTTGAACAGCAAAATTATATTAAACCACAAAAAACTAGCAAGGAGCTAGGATTACATTTCAATAAGGTATGGATTTTTAAACCAATCGTCCCGACTAAATGAACTTTTACTTCTAAGCCTACACCAATAAAAAGAACTAGACACCACATTATCATAGATACTTGCCTTCAAGGGGGTTTTAACATCAAACAGGAGCGCATTTCGATATGTCCATATATTCCACCATAATGTATAGAACGTACCTTCGAACATCAATTTCGCCTTAAACCCAAGCCGCAACGACACCAACCAATCAACCCATTCAACATACGAATTACAGTCCACATAAATAACATTCCACCACACTGCAATCCTACGAGCAATCTGTCGAACAAGATCACACTGAAAGAACAAATGATCTGAGGTCTCCACCCCACAATTGCAGTTAGGACACTCAATACAAGGAATATCTATACCTCGACGGGAAATATTAATACGTGTTGGAAGGGCATCCATCTTTATTTTCCATGCAAGAACATTAATTTTTTTTGGCACATATTTCACCCATCTAGTCCGGGAATGGACACTCAATATCCGCTTCTCATCAATAACTCTCCGAATTGAAGCCACCGAAAACTCCCCCGAACTCTCCAACGTCCATCTCCATCTATCTTCTATCGGACTAAAATTAACCGTGTTAACCAATACCAAAAGAGCATCATACTGTTCTCTTTCTGCTCCACCCCTAGAATTACGACGAAAAGAAGCTTCTATACTGGAATTACTCATCTTTGCACGAACCGTAATATCCTTACAAGTCTCAAGCGCATATACCCGCGGAAAAAGATCATTGAGAGCTCCATCACCATGCCAATTATCATTCCAGAACGACGCTTTATTCCCGTTACCAAGCTTTAACCGCATAAACTCTGTCACATTAACCCCTTGACTCTTCAAAACCTTTATCTCATTTACAATGGTTTTCCAGCATGTACGAACACCCGAAATATTCAATGAGTTCACACCTCCATCCTCCCCATGGATTGCCTTAATAATTTTCACCCACAAGGATGATTTATGAGAATAAAATTTCCAGAACCACTTAATCAATAAACCTCTATTCAAAGCATAAAGGCTAGCAACTCCCAGACCCCCACGAGCTTTATCCATCAACACATCATTCCATTTAACCCAACTAGCTTTCTTACTACCCACCTCATTCCCATTAAAAAAATTGGCTACGAATAGACTCTAATGTTTTGAGCACACCAATTGGAACCCGAAATATAGACATGTGAAAAATAGGAATAGATCCTAACACTGATTTTAATAATGTTAGGCGGCCACCAATAGATAACGTTTTCATTTTCCATTTTGACAAACGAGATTTAACCTTATCAACAACTTCCTTCCAAGCATCTACCCGATTCATCGAACCCCCTACTTTAGTACCTAGATACAAAAAGGGGCATCGAAGAATAAGACATCCAAGTTTGGTAGCAGCTTGCTTCACTTTAACACTATCCACATTAATTCCCAATATCTTGCTTTTGCTCATATTAATTCGAAGACCTGAAACACGAAAAAAACAATCTAACACATGCACCAAAGTGTTAATATTATTTTCACTCCATTGCCCAACAAAGACTGCATCATCCGCGTAGAACATATGAGAAAGAGTCACCAATTGATTCAACTTTATGCCCGTGAACAAGCCCGTATCCACAACCCTTTGAAAAGATAAATGAAGACTCTCCATAATTAAAAGGAACAAAAACGGGGATAACGGGTCACCTTGTTTCAAACCTTTATAAAATTGGAATTCTTCTGTCGGACTACCATTGAGGAGAATAGACCCTCTCGAAGAACCTAGACAAGCTTGAATCCATGCACGCCATTTTTTTCCAAAACCAAACTTCTTTTGAACCTCCTCCAAAAAATCCCATCTAACAGAATCGTACGCCTTTTCAAAGTCTACTTTGAAAATAATAGACTGTTTCTTCTTTTTTTTACACCACTGTAATACCTCATTCAAGATGAACGGCCCATCTAGAATTTGTCTATCCGCAATGAACGCCGATTGAACCTCACTCACAATATCCCCCAAAACTCTCACAAGCCGATTCGACAAAATTTTTGCAATCAACTTATACATACTACCAATAAGACATATCGGACGAAAATCTTTAACCATATTAGCATCGGGAATTTTCGGGATTAGAGTAATGAAGGAAGAGTTACACCCTTTCGGAAAATTCGCGTTTGAGAAAAAATACCTCACAGCCTCGACAACATCCTTTTCAATTGTAGACCAAAAATGTCGATAACAAACAAAAGTGAACCCATCGGGGCCCGGAGATTTATCGGTACCACAATCCCAAACCGTTTTTTTTATCTCTTCATTTGACACCTCACATTCTAAATCTTCCTGTTGTTCGACATCTAATTGTCTAGGTGATGCGCGCAAAACCGTCAAGTTCTCTCACGCAAGCGTAAGAAAACTTAAAACAGCTCAAGCACGAAATCAATGAAGATCTGAGGAGTATAATGTTTCCCCGGGTCGTTATGTCCCAGCGAGTTGTGCAATGGATTATCAAACGTTTAGTGATCGAGGAATCTGAACGGAAAAAGGATTTTGAGATTATTATAACTACGGAAATAGGACATAAACTACAAGGGCTTAAAATGAAAATTAAAGGAAATTAAAAAGATTAAAAATATTAAATAAACGCTATCACTATATTTAAAATGATGAACGTTTAAAACTTAAAACTAAAAACTTACGTTTAAATTAAAATTACGTAAACGTACAAATAAAAACGTGAAAATTACACAAGATAAATCCTAAAAATATGGAAAACACATTTTTACAATCCTAATGATAAAAGAAAATTTATGGAAAAAGAAAATTATTTTTACAACTATTTAATTAATTATTATTAATTAAAAACTACTTTTAACTATTTAATAATTACCTAAAATACAAGAAATTAGGAAACAAAGCTAGAAAAATAAAATTAAGACTTAGAAAAATCTAAAATATCAAAATAGAATTTTCAAAACTATTTTTGTATTTTTCTGATTATTTTTGGATTTTCTAGGAATTAAAAACTATTAAAAACTAATTAAATTACTTAAAAATACAAATTTAACTAAGAAAAATCAAGAAAAATATTTTTTTTTGTCTTTTTATATTTATCTTAACTATTAAAATTGAAAAACTAATTTTTTGGAACTTTTTCTCAATTAATTGCAATTAAAGCTAATTTAAAATGATTAAAAACTGAATTTAAATAAGAAAAATACTAAACAGTGTCTAAAAATTATGAAACTTGCAGGGAAATTCTAAAATATTATTCTAAAACTGAGAAAAATATAAAAACTAGGGCCTATGTGGGAGAATCAAAGGCTGCAGTGAAGCTGATCCTAATAAGCTACTAGGAAAATAAGCTAATAAGCTCTAAAGTGAACCATCTGATAAAAGAAGCTAGATTATATCTAAACTACTCTAAAGCAACTGGTTATAGCTAATTCTAACACCTAATGAGTAGTCTACCTAAGATTTGAGCAAACTGAAACTTAAGCCAATAAGCAAACAGGCCCTAACCTTTGAGCAGTTTAAACTGCTTAACCAATAAGCTACCCTGAAAACCAAAAGTGGGGATCTGAAGACCACCTAGCAGAGATACTCTATCCTAAGTTACAGCTATTAAGGGCTAGTAATCAAGAAGTTATAGACCAAATAAAAACTGCATAAATGGACAATGGCTGCTGATGCATAAACAGGACAGGAACAGAAAGAGGTACCTATGTTTGAGCTTATGTAACTGCTTATCTAATGAGCTAGTTAGAAAACTATAAATGGGGAACTCAAGACTACCAACCAAAGGACTGATAAAACAAAATTCAGCCCCTAAACAGCTAAAATGAGTCCTAGGAGGGACCTGCAAAAAGCTGAGAACAGACTGCTCAATGGTACTTTTGACTTTTGATAAAGCTGAAAAATTGACTTATTGGATCTTTGATCATGATTTGTGGACTGGAAATGATATGAATACATGAAATGAGACTACTGCAATGTACATCTATGTGATTCAAACACAAAACAAATGGTTTGCCTTTCAAAATTCCAACAGTGGACACGTTTAAGACAGATTTCAATGTAATTTTGACTTTTGAACTAGCATGCACCAAATGATGACTCAAGTGTGCTCAAATGAGCTTAAGAAGCATGAAACAACAAGAAGCAAACACTGTATAAGCCTAAAAGACAGTTTAACCCATAAAGCCAAACACCCTTTTTTACCAACTGTTGTGAACTAAAAGGGAAATATCCAATGATTTAGCTAAAACAACCATTCAAACTACTTAAATTACCATTAAACAGACTGGAATACACAAATGGTAACCACACATACATATATAAACTAGGATTACAATATGACTTGAAATATGGAAACTGATAAACTTACTTATATGTATCCAGATTATGCAGACCCAAAACCAAACACACAACCATTCTATCCTACTTTATTTAAACCCATATCCATCTCTGCATCACCATTCTTCATTACCAAACCCAATGAGCATCATAGTTGACTTTGGTTGACTTTCATTCAAAGTAACTTGAAAATGAAATGTAGCTTATAAAGAGCTTATAAGGAGTTTAGACAAGCTATTTAAAGCTTCAAATAAGCCACTACAAGCTTTGACCATAGAATTTAAAACTGAAGATTGAAACAGTAGACTTGAAAATATGAGCTTAACTAAAAACTTGAGATTGATATTCAAAAATACCCTACAATGTTGATTTAACTTGAATGTTACACAAAGAAGCTTAAATTACATCATTTGAACTAAAATTAAAACTTTTAACTAAAAAACGACATTTAAGAATTATTAAAACTAAAATCTACTCTTGCTTCCTTCCTTCTTCTTCTTTTTATAGCTCCCAACACCTTCTCTCTCTCTTCTGACCAAATCCCACTATACTTTACAGCTTTTGGATGAGTTAGGAAAATATTGGCCATAGATTGGTTTTGGCGGGAAAATCGGTTTTTGATACTAGGGACAGGGAAAAGATGCATTAAATGCATTTGTAAGGTTGGTGAGGAGGGGGGAGACAAGATGTGTAGTAGGGTGGCAAGGAGGTGCTTGAGGAGGGGGAGGGGTTCCAGACAAAGTTGTCGGGGAAGACAGTGGATAGGGGCGGGTTGTGTTCTGTTTAAATATTGTTGGGTGGGTTGGTCGGGTCAAGGGCTTGGACCGGGTAAAAGGGATTTTTGGGCCAGGGGTTGTTTGTTTGGGCTTGGGTAACAATTTAAGTCCGGTTTGGTTTGTAGAGATATTAACTCCAAGGACCAAATATGTAAAACTTGAAATTCAAGGGACCAAACATGTAACTTATGAAAATGTAGCCAAGGGTTGGTATTGCCAACTTTAAATAATCCAAGGGTTAATTTTTGACATTTCTGAAATTCCCAAGGACTAATTTTGAACATTTTGGATTTTTCAGGGACTCAATTGTAATTTTCTCAAAATTTTTAGATTTCTCACCAAAGGACTAGATATGACAATTTATGATTTTAAAAAGACCTTTGGTGACTTTTCTTTTGAAATTTTGGCTCAGGGACTATTTTTGACAATTTTATAAACTTGGGGGACTAAAACTGCAATTTTTGCAAATTTGCTATGTTTTTAATCTGATTTTGATATTTTTGCATTTAAAACACATAAAACACTGATTTGTGATATTTTGATCATTTTGATGTGTTTTTGAGTGTTTTCAGATGATTTTGTAGTTTATTTTGTACAAAAATGATGAGTATTTACACACTCATCACTAGGGAATTGCATATCAACAGTAGCTCTAACATCAGGTGGTTTGCCAAAACGATTACTAAAGTGACTAACGAATTCCTTTTTAACATCAGAAGGTTTGTCGTTCCAGACCCCATCTACCATGACCCCCCGAATATTCTGTTGATGACGTTTTCTATTTAACATCCCATGAAAAAATCGAGAGTTCTCATCCCCTTCCACAGCCCATTTGATCTTCGCCTTTTGAGCCATGTCCATGTCATTGAATTTATCCAATTTTTTCAGCTCGTTAAGCAACTCCAACCTTTTATTTACCAATGCTTCTGTTCCATTTCCATTATCAATCTCGACATCTAACATATTGATCTCCTTTTTATATTTCTCACTTCGCCCTTTACGGTCATTCCTGTTCCTTGTAATCCACTCTCGAATCTTGACTTTAACAAATTTCATCTTACCCATAAAACTGATCATACTATTATGCGCATCACCCGGATCTGTTTTCCACATATCAATAACATATTTATCAAATCCTTCCAATTCAATCCAATGATGGAAAAAGCGAAACGGAACAGGCCCATAATTATGAGCATTCTCTCGAAGCAATATCGGACGATGATCCGAAAGATACCGATCCAATGTAACAGCCGAAATGTCAGGAAGCATATTAAATAGATTGTCAGATATAAAAAATCTATCTAATTTACTCATCTTCGTAGCCGACTTATGACACCAAGTAAACTTACTACCTCCTAACGGAACCTCCTCCAGACCCGCGTTTGCAATAAAAGCATTAAAATCATTGGCCCCATTAATATTATACACTGAACCAAATCTATCATTTTTATATCTCACCTCATTGAAGTCGCCCATGACTGTCACCTCCCCGTCCCACTGGTTTAACGTATGAGCTAAATAATCCCACATAATTCGTTTATCTCTAGGATCATGAGGACCATACACCACCACAATAAGAAGATTAACCCCACTCTTAAGCCACAGTCCCCGAATAATTACAAAATAATCCGAAATCGTATAAGATATTTTTTTAAAAGCATTTGGATCCCACACACACAGAATACCTCCTGAGTTACCAACCGAATTACCATGAATATGATCGAACCCATAATTACCCCAACAACTCCTAACACATCGAATATCCATAGATTCCATTTTGGTTTCTTGGATCGCCAAAAAATTAACTTTATTAGAGATACATAACTCCCGCACCCAATCTTTTTTGGCCTTTTGGGCGAGGCCTTGAATATTTAGGGATAAAAAATTCATCTATCAACCAATACCTCTCCATGTGATTCAATGATCTCGGACAAGTTATTAACACATCCCTCCATATTATACCCCATCGTTTGACCAACTTTGACAACTTCTTCCATTAAACCCAGAAATGAGCCTCCCGACCGTGGAGCCTCCGATATTTTAATTCTCCCATTACTACCAGATTGAGACCCACCGTCCATTGAACCTTTATTAACACTGTTAACATCGTACCTGTCTTGCATTTCTTTCTTGCCACTCCCTACACCCTCCTCTGAATTTGGCGTAAATCCTGGAGGATATTTCAAACTTTGGTCGTTATTAGAACTACCTGCATTAGTAACCTTCTCTTTGTTATTCAGTAAAGAATAGATACCAAATGGATCTTCTGACTTATTTTCCTTAGGCCCAATCAAATCATCAAAATTAGTTTCTGGTATTTCAGCCGAATCGGACTTCTCATCCATACTACCAGATTCCTGCTTCATAATATCCTCTTCCATATCCCCATCATCAACATCATCTTCATCGTCAGACTCCTCCAATAACTCAGGAACCCATCCTGGAACCTCCTTAGCCCTGACCCAGTACACCTTGCCTCGGAATATCAACTTGAAGTCATCAAAGATATTCATATGAGACTTAGTGTAAAAACACAATCTCTTCGAATGCAAACAACTTTCATCTTTATCATCGACATCTAGTAACTCCCCCCATTTATCAGCAACTTTTTTGAATGTATTTCCGGACCAAAATTTGAACGGTATACCTTCTAACTCCACCCAAACGATTCTGCCATTAGGAATGAATTCGATATCTGCTTGTTTAATCTCTGAAAACCACGAATTTACCCCAACATTATCACGAAACAATTCTTTAGACTTAGAAGAATCAAATTCCATCATCACCCATAATTCCCCCATGTACCGAATTTTAATGTCCATAAAACCTTCATTGATTAAGACCGTCTTGAGATTAGAAAGAGATGCGAATTCCTTCACCCTTCCTAACAAAGTATTACTCAAATCCTTTGTGTTCAAACACTCGTCATCCAAAACAATACCAGGAACATCAAAGTTTTCCCCCGAACCAGCCTTATCGTTAGACTTAACCACATTAACAAACGATTTTGTTCCAACTGGTCCCCCATTATCCTTGAAAGAATTCATAAAGGTACCTCTACTGGTCTCATCATTCTTCTTTTCAGTAACCTTCTTATTCAAAGGTTCTCTCTGGAATCGCGCAATGTTAGCTTGAAGTTTAAATTGATTAACCCAAATCGTACTAATGTTTCCCACCAATCGATCCACATTGAAAACATTAATAAAACGAACAAAGCCAAATCTTTTGCCTTCTTTAGATCTCTTCACCGGAATAAACGAATCGACAACGTGCCCATATTGTTTACAAACATGAAACAGCTCCTTAGCAGATAACGATTCTGGAAAGTTTGTGACATAAATCGAAATAGAAATCCTAGCAACATCATCTTCCTTTGATCTAAAACTCACCATACTCAATGCAAGAAAAAACGAAACTACCTTTTGGATTGAAGGGATCTCAATGAACCACAGTCCTAACGAAAAAGGATCCTAGATCAATAAATAAAAGACTAACCCTTAATAATCGATGTACTACCTATGTTGTACCACTTCTGTTGTCCCGCCTCTGGTGTCCCACCTATGACGTCCCAACCTCTGTTGTCCCGCCTCTGGTGTACCACCTATGACGTCCCAACTATAGTGTCCCAACTTTGATATTCCATTCGAATTGAATCAGGGTTAATAGAAATATATATATATATATATATATATATATATATATATATATATATATATATATATATATATATATATATATATATATATATTTAGATTGAGTGTCGATCTATGAATTGTAAAGGATTTGCACTTTGGAAAATTGTTAGTCTGTAATATGTAATGGGCTCAAGCCCAAACCCAACCTCTAGAATATTCTCTGATGATGTATTAATATGTACCGTGTATTTGTGAAGAATCAATCAATAAACATTACAACATCGTACATGGTATCAGCCAAAACGATCCTATAATCTCCAACCCTAAACCTAAATTCGATCTTCCGCAGCCGCCTCCGGCCGCCGGCTACATGCCGGAGGTTCGGAGGGCTCTCTTTAAATATTAACCTTTGTCATCTTTAAATATCAAGTAATAAAAGCGAACCCACCTGCTCCTCTCATCTTCCGGCGCCGCTCCGGCTGTCGTTCCGGCCAACCCACGTGCCACCACCATACCTCACAGCCTATCTCTGTTGGTAAGATCAATTTCTTTGGGTGGTACTTTCTGTGTTCTGCTATCTTTAATGGCTCGACGAGATTTCTTATTGTTGATGTTATCTTGAGGATGAAGAACAGCAACACCACCATGGAAAGAAAATAAAGGTGTGAGAGTTAATGTTAGAAAAATGAATAATGGTATGAAGCAGAAAAATGATGGTATGGATGGGTCCGGTTTGTACCAAAAAAAAAAGCAAAAGCTAGTGGGTGGGGTATGGCTGGTTTTGTTATTTTTTTTTTATTTTATTTTTTTTAAGTTTTAGATTGTCGGCATAGATTTTTTCAGTGGTCTTTTGTGTTTGTAGTGTTATTTCTTAGTCGTGGGTTAAAAAAAAAAAAAAAAAAAAAAAAAGTTTGTTATTTATATGTCGAATCCAGGGTATCAATTCCCGAGACGACTTTTGTTTTATGTCGAATCCAGGGTATCAATTCCCGAGACGACTTTTGTTTTATGTCGAATCCAGGGTATCAATTCCCGAGATGACTTTTGTTAATGTCGAATCCAGGGTATCAATTCCCAAGACGACTTTTGTTGGTGTCGAATCCAGGGTATCAATTCCCGAGACGACGGTTTAAAAAAAAAAAAAAAAAAAAAAAATTACTCCCTCCTCACCTGCTGTCTTCTCTGCCTTCTTCTGCTTTCTCATCTCCTCACCTCCATTCTCCCTATCTATCTCACTTCTAAAAAAAAAAAAAAAAAAAAAAAAAAAATTGGATCTTTATGTTTTTCTATGGAAAAACACGCCCCGTTTGTTTGGAAGGTTCTTTGGGGGTTGAAGTTTTAGAACCAACTTTCGTTGTCTTATCTTTGTTTAGTTGTATTTACTTACTTTAGTTTATTGTTTATTAGCTTTAATTTCCAGTTTGAGCTTTCGCGATTTCGCCGCTCAAACTGCGGGGGAGTGTTAGTCTGTAATATGTAATGGGCTCAAGCCCAAACCCAACCTCTAGAATATTCTCTGATGATGTATTAATATGTACCGTGTATTTGTGAAGAATCAATCAATAAACATTACAACATCGTACAAAAATGATAGTGACATAATGACTTGAAATGGATCTGCAATTGAAAAAAGTTATAAAAAGAGGTGAATAATGGCGTTTGAACCCGCCGGATTATTCGATCGGAAATCGCCTTGAGAGAAAGAGAAAAAGTTAATAATAGTTTAAAAAGGATCTACCTAAACCACATTTTAAATGGCAGACGATTTTGCTTGGTTTTCATTGATGTAACTATAATAATAATTTGCAAGTTTAGGTGTATCACGATAATCAACTTGCATGCTTGATACCCGAGTCTTAAATTCGGACAACTTAACGATTTAAACCAAGTTTTGTGCATTCAAAAAGTAGCTTACCTGTTAGACAATTGTATCACAGTAATCTGAGAGTCGTGTAAACACTTTCAGATTGAAGTATTTCGGTGATTCTATCGAAATCTTAAATCGGATAAAACTCAGATTTTAGAACGTGAATATGTTTTTGTATGTTATGAAAACCAAACCAGAAAGGAATATATGACCAAAAACTGTATAACGGTTGTAACTGCTATAGCAGTTACTTAATAACCGAAACAGTTAAATTATGGGACAAAATACCGGAAATTTTATTTTCTATTGCGTTTTTAACATAGCACTTTATACGAAATAAAAATTTTCCAAGCTGCCGCCCCTTGGACCCTGCTACCAGGGGCGCTGCACCCGGACCCCCGTCATTCGGGGCTCCGCCCCCGAACGGTAATCATAATAACGTCATACAAGTGTGCACTCCGCACAACCGCGACTTGTTAAACATTTATCACAATTACACATTGGTCAACTAAGTCAATCCATTACACTTAAATAATATTAGTGATGCAAAATCACCAACATTACCTAATCTACAAGTTATTCTGTGTAAGACTAAGGATCAAATGAGAAGAATCCTTAAAATAAGAAGAATGAGAAATAACTATAATTACACATTAGAGATGCATCGATTTGATTTAAATGCATCCTTAATCTTTGTGACAATCCGTACTTTCAGGTCATTTCTCGACACCGTTCATGTCTCATTATTTCAACATTTTAGTAAACTTGGTTTACTTGCTTCAAATTCGCGTAACCTTGGAGGTTTAGCGGCGAATTCATGATCATGACATTCACGTACATTTCATATGGACTATGATTAGTCTACATTTCATTGACATCATGTGCATTTCATTAGTACATGCACGACATTTCATTCCACCCTTCAACGCGTAATTTTTATGTTTATTAATTTTATCGCGTGAGTTTTTATTTTGATTATTTAACCCGTTATTTTCAAAAATGATCCCGAGGTATTTTTAAACTTACATTTAGTTCATAAAAACTATATTTTTAGTTTTCCTAGTGTTCCACATTTATTTGGTATTTTAATCGTTAACATTTAATTATTACGTCGTTTTTCTTAAAATTATACGATAATTATTTTATCACCCGATTTTCACGAGGAAAGTATTTTTACAATTTTTATCACCTCAATACAATCTATTTTGAGCTACCAAAAACTTACTTGTACCATAAATTACCATTTACTTTAACTTACACATTTATACAAAAATCTTACAAATTACACAACAAATATCTACAAGTACATTTGAAAAAGAAAAAAAAAAATAAATGGGAGACAACCCTCCCCCAAAAAC
>BPTQ01000004.1:100424402-100438016 GCA_019973895.1 Chrysanthemum seticuspe
TTGCCACAGCTCTTTACTGGACTTTCATGCCTAACAGTGTAAGCGGGTAGGTTTTTCCTTAAGTCAGGGACTTAAGTTTGAAACAATCCACATTGTCACAGCCGCTTTTCTACACCTATGAACGCAGCGTAGACCAGAAGGGCAAGGGTTCATTTGAGTCCTGGAGCTGCTCTTAAGGTTGCTTGAAAGTGTTATCCTTATGCTGAGACGAAGTTGACGAACTGGAGCGCCAGGTACTAAAGATGTCCAAGAAGGTGTTTCAACTCAAACAGCAGTTATACTTGAAGCAGGTTACCTTATTGCTCGCTAAGCAGACTTTCTGTGAAGAAGTTCAAGCTGAGCCGAGTTGGTCCGGTAGCTTATCGACTTGATCTTCCGTCAGAACTCAGTCATGTGCACAACACGTTTCATGTTTCGAACTTGAAGAAGTGTCTTTCAGACGAATCGCTCGTTATTCCATTGGACGAAGTTCATATTGACGACAAACTCAACTTTGTGGAAGAACCTGTAGAAATCATGGACCGCGAGGTCAAGCAGTTGAAGCAGAGTCGTATTCCTATTGTGAAAGTTCGTTGGAATTCTCGTCGAGGTCCTGAGTTTACTTGGGAACGGGAAGACCAGATGCGACGCAAGTATCCACATCTTTTCGCCGACACTGTTACACCTAACAAAGTTTGAATTCAGGGACTGAATTCCTTTTTGGATGGGCGAATGTGACAATCCGTACTTTCAGGTCATTTCTCGACACCGTTCATGTCTCATTATTTCAACATTTTAGTAAACTTGGTTTACTTGCTTCAAATTCGCGTAACCTTGGAGGTTTAGCGGCGAATTCATGATCATGACATTCACGTACATTTCATATGGACTATGATTAGTCTACATTTCATTGACATCATGTGCATTTCATTAGTACATGCACGACATTTCATTCCACCCTTCAACGCGTAATTTTTATGTTTATTAATTTTATCGCGTGAGTTTTTATTTTGATTATTTAACCCGTTATTTTCAAAAATGATCCCGAGGTATTTTTAAACTTACATTTAGTTCATAAAAACTATATTTTTAGTTTTCCTAGTGTTCCACATTTATTTGGTATTTTAATCGTTAACATTTAATTATTACGTCGTTTTTCTTAAAATTATACGATAATTATTTTATCACCCGATTTTCACGAGGAAAGTATTTTTACAATTTTTATCACCTCAATACAATCTATTTTGAGCTACCAAAAACTTACTTGTACCATAAATTACCATTTACTTTAACTTACACATTTATACAAAAATCTTACAAATTACACAACAAATATCTACAAGTACATTTGAAAAAGAAAAAAAAAAATAAATGGGAGACAACCCTCCCCCAAAAACCGGCCAAGGGGGGAGGGAAGTCTTAATTGTGGGTATGGTTTTCTTATTAACTTGTCTACTAATAATTCACTTCACAATCTAAAGTCTTACTTGATCAAAAATTCTTCACATACATTTCACTTACTCAAAGGTGTAAAAAAAAAAATTTTCTCTTCTTCTTCCTTGGGACACAAAAACCGGCCACAACATACAAAACAAAGGGATCAAGATTTTCATCAAGTCAAGTGTTTTTAACAACCTAGTTTATATCCTTTTCATGGTTTTGAAATAAAAACCAAGGATATTTAAGATAAACCTTTGTTACCTACACCTCTTCATTTGCACTAGTAAGCATGTTTTTATCATCCTTATGTTTCCTTATCATTTTCATATGATTCTTATCATTTTTGGAGCTCATATGCATGTATTGTAGTTTATACCATTTATTTCTTGATTTTAAGGTTTTATATACTTATTAGTCATCCTATAATTATTCCCAAGTTAATCTTTGGTCTTGATGGTGATTAGGAACCCATGACACCCTAAGAAGGTGTATGGTAGGATTAGATTAGTTGTGGAGTTGATTTGAAGGGATTAGAATAGGTTTTGTCCGAGAAAAACTATTTTCGTAAACTCTATTTTAGGGTCTGTCCTTAAAACGTATTTCTGGAAAAATCCACTGATGGTACGAAATTTTGGCCTTCATAATTAGAAAATATACTTTAAAACGAATCCGTGGCCTTTTGAACGGATAAAAACGGAGTTATAACGAAGCCGTGGTGAATTTTTAAAGTTTGACACCGACAAGTATTATTTTCTGAAAAAGACAGCATGCAGTTTTTGTATATTTCGGGTCAAAAACGAGCCTTAAGCTTCACAAATTATTTCGACTTCTCAAAAATATATTAGTTTACTTCGATACGAAGCTAAGGACATATTTTACGTAGAAAACGGAGCTAAAACGACAAATATATGGCCATTTTCATAAAGTTGCCGTAAGTATTAATTTCTGAAAATTTTATTATTTTTGACGTAACAAGTATTTCATTAGCTATATCGTCCATGTTTGCGGCAGTTTTTAACCGTGATGCAAAACTTTTCATAACGAAGTGTCTTCTAGTAAAATCAAGTTCATCGGCCATATTTTTCAAAACAAAAAGCCGTTTGTCAAGCGGAGTCATAGTGATTTATTTACGGATGTTCAAACATTGGCCGAAACTCATTTTCTGCACACAATTCACAAAAACCACCATCTTTAGCCTTGGATATCTTTATGATCGAGACCTTTTGAACGAAAACTCCTGAACTGAAACTTTTAGATATCGATACAAACTTTCCAAAACCGTCGAGTTCGTTCTCTAACGATCGATGTACACCGTTTTACGACTACTTTTCCGGAGTCATTTTTGTTGATTTAATGATTTTTCCGACGACATTGTTTTGCGACGAAAAGTGGTAATTTCACCAAAAATCATTATAAAACCATTGTAGGATGACATTTTGACGTAAAAACATGTAAAGTCAATTTTTGAAGGGTCAAGACGTCAAAAGAGTATTTTTTCGACGACGAGTAATATTTTCAAAAACCCGTAAATGGTATAAATAACATACGAAGTGCATGCATAACATTACATTGCAATTCATGACATATCATATCATTGATAATAGGTCCCGGTTGACGCACTACATTATAAACCTCAGTGTACTCACATTTGCCGTTATTCCAGTTTATACAAGTGAGTTTTCATAGCCCCGTTTTTACATGCTTTCGATTATTTTCAAACCCACGGGGGAGAATACATTGCACTACATTTTTTTTGTACGATACCAAGTATGCTAAATTCATTACATTGCTTAAGTTACCACATATGCCAATTTGAAAGTCCCCAGTACATGAACATGAACCGTTAATCTTTGAAGCGAGGATGAGTGGATAGATCTATCGAGGGTGACGCCTCCATCCGGGTTGGTGAATCCCAACCAGGCAAACGGATGCATTTCATTTGATGGTATTACGGAGTTGTCTGGCAAACACTCTGCAGGGGCATACATTATTGAACAGTCTAGTTTCGGGGTCATGGGCTTAGAGCAATTGTAACATTATTTTTACGTGACTGGATTGTCATGCATATTCTATACTTGTGTAGTCGTATAAAACATTTACATAAACCTATGATTTCTCACCAACATTATTGTTGACCTTTTTAGCAATGTATTTTCAGGTAACTGAGGCATTCGCATCATGACATGGTTAGGGACCTATATTTTGAGTCGCGGCGTCGACTTACACTATGTACATTATGGCTCTTTATTTCAAAACATCGTTTGGATTGTAACATATTTGTATTTTGGCAAACTTGTTAAACCTTTTGGGACCGATGTTGTACTCTGATTATGTTTTATGAAATATCCAACGATGTGTTTTTAAAACGACACTTTAGGTCGTTCAATATAACTGTGATGTGGTGCTATGACAGTCATTGCCCCCAGGAATTCCATTCCGCTGCAAAACAGGTAAATTGGGGGTGTGACAATCTTGTAGATGCATCACAATATATTTTCTAGCTAAAAATAAGATGCATATACATATATTAGATGCATTTCATCAAGTTATACAAATCTTATGTATTTTTCGTCATCTGCGAGTCAAATTTGTTGCTAGTACTACTTTGCATCGTTTGCATTTCAAAATCACTTTCGAAACTAATTGTGATGCATCTAAATGAATAGAGATGCATCTCATTCAAGTCGATGCATCTCAAATATGCGGTTATAGTTATTTCTCAATCTTCTTATTTTAAGTTTTCATCTCACTGGATCCTTACCCTTCTGTGTAAAGGCATCTCATAATGATCTACTATGCAAACATTCAAAATATAATTGTAAGCTATGGAAATAGAATAAGAATGACGAGCTACCGAATCTATTTAGCTCAATTTTCACCGAAAGAACATAAAGAATAAACTACTCTTATTAGTAGTAAATCAAGTAAATGAATTGAATTAATTAGTTCACAAACACATAATTCTTCTCTAAACCAAGAACGATACAACTCCATGTGTAGAAGATCAATAAAATTAAAAAAAAAATATTGATGTTACCATAAAGTTCATTATCCAAAAGTCAAAAAGGATGTAGTAGTTTCGTACACTCATGCCATGTAAAGTTCGGCTTCTTTTAAGTTCAAATGTATAAGTTTTTGTGAAGATCGTTGTAGCTCTTAGACGAGGTCTAATATTATATCTAGGAACACATAATAATGAAAGCGGAATATTCAAACAAAGAATCAACATCATTATAAACAAAGTTTTTCATTCACCATCTCTAACTAAATAATAATAATAAAGATCAAAGACTTGATCTAACACTAACTAACTAAACCCTAGGCGTTTTCCTTACGCCTAGGTTCCCACACACACACACCTTTAGACGTCTACATCTTGTACGTGCTTACTAAACTAATGATCCTATGTCTCTTTATATACTAGAGACATCTAGGGTTTACAAGAGGAATCATAATTCAATTAGGAAACTAAATATTCTTTTAAGCATATCTTCTAGAATCTTCCAAATCCTCCATCTTTTTGTAGTTTCCCTTCTTGTCACTTTTAGTCCTTCATGTTTCATTCTTCTTGTTTTGTATCATCAAATCTATAATAAACCCAACAATTTTCCCCTATTTGATGATGACAAAACAAACACGATTCTTGTACGAACTTCCCTAGACGAAGTAGCAGAAGTTGAGATAATTAAATCTCACCATGAATGAAACAATCTTCCCCTTGACTTAAACATGTCACTCAAACATCTCTTCCTCTTTTTGTTATCAACAAATAGAGAACATATGCAAACTTGATCTTGACCACCACGAACCAATATCATACTTCCAATCTAAGACTTCCAATGTTTAAAATCGCCCACCATTACGCACCATAAGAAAAATGGATTTAAAACAATAGAAACTGCCACTAGCAGTAATAATAATGATCAACAGTAGTAAAAATCAAACACTTCCCCGTGAGTGATGCATGTAGATGGTTAAACATTTAACAATAAGCTTCCCCTGAAACCCATATGTTAACCATCTTCTTGATTCTTCAAATCTGTAGGCTCCATGTAATGATTACTTGTGAAGAAAAACCGAGTATAACGAATTTGATGAAGAAGTAGAATTTCCCAAACTTGTGTCTTAAATCTTTTACAATCCACGGAACTCCATACTTATACAAATCAACAAATATAAGTAGACCGCAATCCCTTGACAAGAATCCTCAACTAGTATGAGACACTGAGCACTACAATGTAACTCCTTTAAGTGATAGTCAATGTGTGCATAGATCATCATAAGAAAAATCACACATTGCTAGATTTATCAAGCTATATGATAAGAACACAAACCTGTGAAACTGAACTACAACATCAAATAAATGATATTCAACCTTCTTCGTAATCAATTAATCAATAAGAATCAAATACGAGCCTTTTTGAATCTTTTTAAGAACAAATCACCAAACTCCTTGTGTGTGTGAACAATAACCATTCTGTGTGTGTGTCATCCAAAAACCATAACAATAATTATGATCGACTTCCCCTTAATTCCAAATCTCCTCGTAATAAACTGTAGGACCTTACTTTTATCAACCTTATCACAAACCCAACACAAATACCACGTTAACACAAACAACACAAACGTAAAGCTTAGAAATAAGATGAGAAAGATGGTGACTTGAAGATATAAATTCGTGTATATGTGCGAAAAGATAAACACAAGATGTTGTATATTCAATAAAGAAAAACACACACACACACACACACTTTCAAGCACACCCCTCAAATGACCATTTGAGGGGTATTTATAGTACAAGAGGCATAAAACCCTAAAGGCTTTAGCTTGGGCTTTCTTTGGGCTTTCGTGGACTTGGATTGGATTACACTTAATAAAAGGCTAGCTAAACATAACTATTAGCCATTTAGCTTAGCCCAATCCACGAGCCCGTTGACTATTCTATCACGATATCTAACACACGTTACAAAGTTCCTAATCGTGAATGACCATCACTTTTAATAAAACTATTAAGGCTAACAATCTCCCCCTAAGGGGTGGTCATTCAAAAGATGCTCCACTTGATTAGATCTCTACTTTCCTTGAGCTTGAACTTTGCGTGTAGATATAGAATAGTCTTGATTCTTTGTTCCTTCATGCTTTGTGATCAGATAATGTGGTTGTTTGCCGTTGTCAACTTCGTTGGTTAGGTGTCTCCACGTCATTCTCCACTTCTTTCTCCACCATGCTCACACTTCTATTTGTCTTTTGGTTACCAATGATGTAGTTCTGGAGTCTTTAAACTTTGTAGATTCTTTGACATTGACGAAGAATCATCTCCTTTGATTATGATGAGAACTTTCATGTGTTGTTGGTATGAGCATGTGGCGAGTCTGCACGATCCATCCGCTCCAGAGCTTCCATAAGAAGAAAACATAAAACAGGTTAGTAATAAGCGGATTCCGGCACTTACAAGTTTGAATTTCGAGGGTGTTAACAGCATAGTGTGAAACCACGTCTCTAATTCTCACAGAGGCCGTTCCTGAACTGGAGTCCCACAAGTGAGATAACACGATATACCGAAGTACATCTACAGTTCAGATGAGTCGCTGAGGTACACCGAAGCATCACCCCACGACTGTAGACCGTTTGAGACACACTAAGCGTAATCCACGGGGAGTTACCGAAGTGACCTGCTGTCAGGGCTGCTTGATGTTGACCCTGGCAGGAGTTTCCATTCAATCACTGAAGAATCACAATTGTGAAACTTCTCATAAATGTTCTGGCAGATTGCTAAGATCTGCGTAGGACTCTATAATATATATCACTTGTGCCCTTATTGATGAACAACAAGCGATGTCATGTCATGTGTTCCTGTGAGATCTTTTGATGAATCTCGTGGCTCTAGACTCAATAGTGCATTTTGGTTTTCCTGAGCGGAGACTAGGGAGAGGGTCTCCTTCTTCAATATCAACAATCTCTAAGAGAAAGTCGATAGATTATGTAGGGTTCCCAGTGAGAATGAAACAAATCCTTTTGAGAGGAATTGAGTGGCTAGAAGGTTAAGTGCAGTGCGTCACTGGGTCCATGACGTCTTGGTCTTCAATACCAGTGTCAACTAGTGACAACTAGTAGCATATGTATTGAACCCGGTTTCTGCCCTAAGGTTGAATATGGAGGGCTATTTCTTTTCACCCTTTTTCATTACATTTCTTTTTAATTCTTCAACCCCTTCTTTCTCCTTTCTCACATTACTCCTTTTTTCAATCATTCCTAAGGACTTCTAATACTAACTATTTGTGATGTCCTTGGGTAGATCCCTCCGGCTCTGGCGGATCATAGGACGGATTTCCTATCCTTAGTCACCTTATAACTCCATGACTGTCCTATTGCTGCCATAAAACCATTTTCTTTGAAAATCTCTCAGAGTGTTTATGATAGAAAACATGTTTGAAACACTCCGTGAGTTTTATATTTTCAGAAACACTCCCCCTTCACATGTGCTCATAAGTTTTGACAGAAATCTGCACATAGAGGGTAGAGTTCGCACTTTTTGAATTGATCGACTTTAAATGAACAAGACCGATTCGAGACACGTTTACATCACTAGAGAACTAGCTTGAAATTATTACCCGTCCTGGTCAAGTCCATAGAAAGTTTCTCGAGATGGTACATGTACTGACTTTGATTCCCATCAATTCATTGGTTCTGTCTGAGTCGAGCTCATTTTGAGATTCAAACAACGATTTTGATCACATTTTAATCAGGTCTCCTCCCCCTCAAAAATAGCATATATGTGACATTTTTTATATCAACGGATTAAACAACATTTTAGAATCTTTTGGGGAGACAAACGGATTTGATTTAAGCATGAATTTGGAACATTTTAGTTTTATACTCCCCCTTTAATAAAGCATAATCAATTAAAGGGTTTTAGGGGGAGTTATCTTGAGCACAAAATATTTTGAAAGATTTTGAAAATCTTT
The DNA here is from genome assembly GCA_019973895.1 of Chrysanthemum seticuspe. Taxonomy (NCBI): domain Eukaryota; kingdom Viridiplantae; phylum Streptophyta; class Magnoliopsida; order Asterales; family Asteraceae; genus Chrysanthemum; species Chrysanthemum seticuspe. The sequence goes on from BPTQ01000004.1 coordinate 100,432,787, forward strand.
TTGAACAATCTTGGAAAAAGTGCTCAAGATGATGATGATTTCTCACCATTTTTTAAATGTAGTGCACTGAAGCGTACACCTCATTTTTCGATCAAAGCACGAGTTTTGATTTGAAAATAATCAAAAGTCATCATTTCGGTCCGGGTTTCGTACTGATGTATACGAAAGCCATTATTGAAGAAATTTTGAGAAACGACATGTTTTGGAAAACAATTTAAAGAACTCTCGCTCAAGCATCTGTACATGCCCGTATCATTGTTGAATGACATTTCTAGAAACGTACAGAATATCGATTATACAAGAGACATGTCGTAGAAGAATATTTTTGGATTTTTGATTTTATATTGTTTTTGTATTTTTGAAAGTTTTATATTTTTATATTTTGTTTTTGTTGGTTTTTCAAATTTTGTATTTTGTTTTTCAAAAATATTTACAGCGAAGCTTTTTGGAAAATCATTTTCAAGAAGAATCGAGAAGACGTTCTAACTCCTCAGGGGTTAGGCTTCGCATTCCAATTCGTCGAACTAAATACTCAAACCTTTCTTTTGGAAGGGCTTTAGTTAATAGATCGGCGAGTTGGTAATCAGTCTTCACGAAGAATAATTCAACAGTACCATTTTCGACGTACTCTTTGATGAAGTGATAGCGGACTCTGATATGCTTAGTCTTAGAGTGATGAACAGGATTGCATGATATGGCTATGGCACTTTTCGAGTCACAATACATAGGTATTTTATCGAAAGTAAAGCCATAATCTGTGAGTTGTGTTCTCATCCATAGAACTTGAGCACAACACGCAGATAGAGACACATACTCAACTTCAGCGGTTGAAAGTGCAGTGCAATCTTGTTTCGGATTAGTGGACCCAAAGATGATGTCGTCCACATAAATCTGAACAATCAAAATGTCATTTTTGCATTTTTATGTAAACAAGGTAGGATCAACTGTTCCTTTGGTGAAATTGTTTTGGATCAGGAAAGAGGACAGTTCGTCATACCACGCTCTCGGAGCTTGCTTTAAACCATTGATGCGCGCAAAACCGTCAAGTTCTCTCACGCAAGCGTAAGAAAACCTAAAACAGCTTAAGCACGAAATCAATGAAGATCTGAGGAGTACAATGTTTCCCCGGGTCGTTATGTCCCAGCGAGCTATGCGATGATTTATCAAACGTACAGTGATCGAGGAGTTTGAACGGAAAAAGGATTTGGTTATGATTATAACTACGGAAAAAGCCAACAAATTACAATGGCTTAAATGCAAATTAAAGAAAGTTAAAAAGATAAAATCTATTAAATAAATGCTATCACTGAAATTAAAATGATGTTTTTGTTCTTTTTGTTTTAATTAAAATCTACGCGACGTACAAAATAAAAAGTGAAACTAAATCAATATTAACCCTAAAAATATGAAAATGAAGTTTTTACAAACCTAATGATAAAAGAAAATTATTAGAAAAAGAAAATTATTTTTATAACTAATTATCTAATTAAAAACTATTTTTAACTATTAAGTAATTACCTAAAATACAAGAAAATGGGAAATTAGGCTAGAAAAATAAGATTAAGACTTGGAAAAGTCTAAAATATCAAAATAGACTTTTCAAAACTATTTTTGTATTTTTATGACTATTTTTCTATTTTCTAGGAATTTTAAACTATTAAAATCTAATTAAATCACTAAAAATTACCAAATAAACTATGAAAAATCTGGAAAATTACTTTTTTCACTTTTTATATTTATCTAAACCTAAGAAAATTGAAAAGTTATTTTTTTGAACCTTTTCTGAATTTTTTATATTAAATGCTATTTAAAAATACTTAAAAACTAATTTAAATTAAGAAAAATAGCTAAACAACTTGGAAAAATCTGAAAATTTCAGGAAAAGTCTAAAATGATGCTAGGAATATGAGAAAATTAGAAAAACAGGCACTTGTTTGGAGAAATATGAAATTGCTTTGGAAAGTGCTTATGAATAAGCACTTTGATAAGCTAAAAGCTCACCAAAATACACCAATTGTTAACAGAAGCTCTAAACTACTAAAAGTGACTAATTGCAACTTAAAACAACAGGTTACAATCACTGAATAACAAACTACAAGAATTTGATGTCTATGAGATTAAATCCAAATCAGAATCTGAGTGGCAACTTTAAGCTCATGCACAAGCCTCAAAATAAGCTCAAACAAAAAACTACCAATTGGAACTTGTGAAGGACCTGGTTGAGAGTACTTAAACCAAAAATCAGTCAATGACAAGCTCTATTAACCCCTGTGCACAAGCTACCAAATCTGTGAAAAAGTCAGTATTCACTGACTTTTGGTGCAGGGCATTTTTGGCCTAAAAGAACAGCTTATTTGAAGCTTGTTAAAATTTGATAAAATTTAACTAAAATACTAATAAGTAGCTGGACCAGATGAGGTTTATGAAGCTGCAAATCTCATTTGATAAGACCCAAATATGAACTCAAAACAATTCCTTGTAACTGACCCCAAAATGACTTTTCACACTTTTTTGACTTTTGACAAACTGAGGAACTTTGACTAATATGAACTTTAGATCAAATTTAAAGACTGATTTTGATGTTATATGATAAAATAAAGCTACTGCAAGCAATGTTATGGGTTTCTAAACACAATTCAAGGATTTGCTAATCCTTGATCTCAACAGTTAACAAGTGAGATGGGTGAAAGAACAATTTTGACTTTTTGATGTTGCAGACCCAAGTTATTGATTCAATTGAGCTCAATTACACTTAACACACATGAGCCACTGAAACCTAACTACTGAACAAGTCTTTAAGACAGATAAAACAGTAAACCCAAACACCCCTTTATGACTTGATTTTTAACTAAGACAGATCCAAACACAGATTAAACTTATTTTATTGATCAAACTACTTACTATAACTGATTGACTACTGATTAACCAGGTTTAAACAAATTTACACTACAAATACAGTTTATGCATGAAAACTAATAAACCACTTACAAAGTTGCCTAGCCACAATGGCTTGCCAGGTGAAACAAGGGACCACTACCTAATACATACCAACTCAAATCAATCCTATTCAACCCATTTCCATGCCTGCACAACCCATATCCATTCTGCTTCAATTTTTGTACCCGTGTTGACTTTTGTTGACCAAATGTCAAAAGTGAATGAAACTGAGGTTTAAGCTTGTACAAGGATTTAATAAGCTTCCATATGCTTGATTTATACTGTAACTAAGCTATTGAAAGTTTTAAACATAGGATTTTGAAAATCAAAATCTCAACAGTGGTTATAAAAAGTGAAACTGATCATTATTGGGAATTCAACCTTGAAATGAGTTGTACACACTTAAATACTGTAATTGGATACAAAATAAGCTTGAAAGTACAGATTGAAAGTATTTAAGACAAAATTACACTACAAACGACATACATGTTAAAAAAAATAAAAGCTAACTCTTCTTTGGTGCTTCCCTTGGCCTTTTTATACACCCAAACCTTCATCTCTCCTCTCTCTGGATATTTCCCACTAGTAAAATTGACCCTTGGATCACCCAAGTTAATCATAGCCGTTTAAAGAGATTTTGGCGCCAATTTTTGGTTTAACAGCTGGAGGTGGGCAGGGTAGGTATGGGGAGCATTAAATGCTTCCTTGGCTCTTAGTGTTTGGAGGGGGGTTGTAGGGATGATGATGGAGTGGAGGTGGAGTGTTATCAGAGTGATTGCAGGAGTGGATATGATGAAATGGTGGGTAACCCGTGAAGAGGGAGGGAAAGGCAGTCAAGGGGTGTTTGACTGGCTTATTAAATACCAGGGGGTCAAAAGGCAGGGTCCAAAAATCATATGACAGGGGTCCATTTGCATTGTGACTAGGCCAAAAGATAGTGAAGGGTTTTAAAATACAAGGGCCTAACTTGTAACTTCTGAAACTGTAGGGATCTAGGCTGCCAATTTCTCAAAGATGTTTCAGGGACTGAAATTGACAAGTGTCAATATTACAAGGACCAAAGTTGACAATTTCACATTTTCCAAGGACTAATTCTGCCAATTTTCAAAGTTGAAGGACCATTTTTGTAATTTTCTCAAAACTTTTTACATTTTTCACCAAAGGACCAAATTTGACAAGTTATGATTTAGAAAGGACCTTTGATGATTTATCTTTTGAAATTTTGACTCAGGGACTATTTTTGACAACTTTTGAAACTTGGGGGACTAAATCTGCAATTTTTGCAAATTTGATATGTTTTTCATCTGATTTTGATATTTTTGCATTTAAAACACATAAAACACTGATTTGTGATATTTTGATCATTTTGATGTGTTTCTGAGCGTTTTCAGATGATTTTGCAGTTTATTTTGTACAAAAATGATGAGTATTTAGACACTCATCAACCATAGATTGCCTTTTTGAGTTTGTAGACGTAGTATGGATGTTCCAAGTTGATGAAGCCTTCTGGCTGACTCACGTACACTTCTTCTTTCAGAGTTCCATTCAAGAACGCGGTCTTAATGTCCATCTGATAAACCGTGATGTTTTTGTGAGCTGCATAGGCTAAGAATATCCTGACTGCCTCAAGTCTAGCTACCGGCGCGAATGACTCTTCAAAGTATATCCCTTCCTCTTGTCTATATCCTTTGGCCACAAGACGAGCTTTGTTGCGAATTACAGTCATTTCTTCATCCCGTTTGTTCTTCCATAACCATTTAAGATCAATGACTCGAACGTCAATGGGTCTTGGAACCTTTTCCCACGAGTCATGTAGACGGTATTGAAGAAGTTCCTCCTGCATTGCTTCTATCCATGCGGGATCTGCCATTGCCTCGCGAATGTTCTTTGGCTCTAGATTGCTAATTGAGCAAAGGTAAATGCATAAGTCGCAATCGGTGGCAAGTTGACGTCTCGTCTGAATTGGCCTTGAAGGTTCACCAATAACTTGTTCAATTGGGTGGTCTTTTTTCCACTTCAGAGTAGAAGGATACCGTTGGTTAAACGTATGCGAGTTAGATGGTTCTCGTAAGCTTGAAGAAGATTCAGCTGATTCCGTAGCAAACGGGTTTTCAAATAAGTCGTCATCTAACGTTGCATCGTTTCGGTTTTGGTTTTGCTCATCAACTGCTGGTAGAACGGGTGCAATAACTTGAGTAGATGTAGATGATGTAGATGGAGTTGGTGCATTGGTTTCGACCGTTGTAGATGCATCTTCTGTTGGTGGTGGAGGATGATTTTGAGCGGGTGCAGC